>BMAO01026591.1:0-21574 GCA_019973975.1 Trichonephila clavata
CGTAACTTTTATTTTATTTGACAGTAGGATTTTTTTTCAACGGTACAAATTATAGAGATAAGTGATAATTTTTGTAATAATTTTTTCTATGACAAACCCATGGGGTCACTGGTAATTTTTAAATTTTTCTTAACTTAGTATTGTTAAATTAATTTTAAAATACTTTGTGTAGTACTGATACATTTATAAGTGTTATATATCAGTGTAAATGTGTATTTTGCTTTTTATTATGTTAGAATGTATTTTGTTTGTTTACTTTCAGTAAATTAATAATTCGTTTTAAACAATATTTTGTTTTTGACTTTTCAATATGCTCGCGCCCCCTAAGGGGGTGCACCCACAGTTGAGAAACGCTGGCTTAAATTGAACTTATAACGCCAAATATGTGTTCGCATAAATTCCCATCAAGGGTTATTGTTTGGTGGAGAGGTCAGATATAGTTTAGATTTCGGTTAAATATTAAAGAGGACAGTTAGTGTTTTTAATGGTATAAGAAACTAACTATATATACTGTTGCGTTCATCTAGGTTCGAGGGTTTTATGCAAATCAGTCGCAAAGAACAAGGCAGATCCATAATAGCGATGGAAATTTATTGACGAAAATGCAATCCTTGAAATATAGATTCAGCAGCAGCACTCGCAGAATAAATCTCAGAAAGTCTTCACGCCTTCAACTGCACTCAGACACAATTATCAGTGCCTAAAATACATTTATGTAAAAGGTTATTCACAAGCATAGCCGAGCTGATCGGTAATCACGATCAAGGCAAGTCTACTAAGCGTTAATCAAAACCAGACACTGACTCAACTTGGCGAGTGTCTCTATTTATATCCGTCGATGATCTTTTGAGAAATAAACGTTTTTTATGAAAATGCTCAAACAAGGCCAGAGATTGCTCAAAAACTTTTGAAAATAATTAACTGTATTTTGTGTGTATGTTCTATATAATAGTACAAGTGTTTTAACCTTCAGATTTAACATTCGTGGTTTTATTACAAAATTTACAGTCCCTTATGTGAATATATACACTGTTTTTTTAAGCAATTTCATATAATATCTAAGATAAAGTGTTCTAGTTTTTGTAAAAATTAAAATATCTCTTATCCTGAGGGTCATTTAAAAAATTAATAAGATAGCAATACATCAGAATTGAAACATTGAAAATCTGTTCATAAACTTTTGGTACAGAACGGACCGCGTTTATGTTATTTTTTTGTCAATTTTTACCCATTTTAGTAATAATAATTTCTTTTTCTCTTCTTAATTTTAGCATATTTTCCATAAAATGTACTAAACAATCTGAAAACAACAAAAAAATCACCATATCTCCAATTTTTTTAAAAAAAATGTTGTCGCAAGTAATCGGATACCTTAAGACTAAAAAAAAATTCAATATAACTCATAAACTTATAGATCTCATTGATTGACAAATGGAATGAATAGCTTTTGTACATCGAATGTTGTTTGTAAAATGCACAAATCAATTAATCTAATATCTCTCTATTTCGGATCTGTGAACATCAAAATTATCTCATAAATATTCAGAAAATAAATGAAATTTACTCATTTTCTTTATACTCGTGCTGAATAATAGAATATATTTTCAAATATTCATAACAGAATGTAATTACTGTTTCTACCCGTTTTGAATCAGTTAAGCACATATAAAGTATATTTACATATTTCAATCAGATGGCTGCAAGGAAATTAAATTTTGAATATGAGTATATATTAAATGACGATTCGCATTGAAATTATATATAAAAAAAGATCTGATTAACATTTTTAAAAAAGCATTTTTATTGCGATCTACTGACTGTATAAGATCTATTTTCTAATGAGAAAATGAAATATCAACTTAAGTACATGATCAGAAAAAGGTTATTTTTTGGTTTACTGGTTTCTTTTGCTTTTTTACATATCCATAAATATTATTACTACTTATTCTAATAAAATTAACATTTTAATGGCTACAATTTTACATCAGCGTATATTTTATTTAAAAAGAAAAATTAACGTTGAATCGTAAAAATTTTAAAGGAATATGTTATGCTTGTAGATAGATTTCAATAAAATCAAATCATAAATAGTAAATGTAATGATGAATGCAAATTTTAATGATATAGACCACGCTAAAGCAATAAATTTTTTATTGATAAAATAAGCATTATTATATATTTTCTCTATCGTAAATCTTTATCCATTAGCTTTATTAATCTAAACGCGGTACATATTTTCAGGGCGCCGCGTGGGTATTAGGCGCCCTTGTTCAAGTTGTAATTCGGCGCCCCTTTATGAGGTTCTGTTACACTCTTATAAAGTGCTATAAATTATGCATAAAATACTCTTTTATGGTATTCGAAATTTGACTTTCGAACTGAAAAGCTTTAAAATTATAATATTAAAACACGTTTGTCTTATTGTTTTTTTATTATTTTATAAATTTTAAAAACAAAAAGCAAAAATGATATGAAAGTTTTAAAGGAAAATATCAAAAATAGAAAATATGTTCAAATATTCATTTCCTAGCTTTAGCAGCTACAAATGCTCGTATCAATTCCTTTATATTTAATTTATCCAAAATTTCGCTCTCTGTGGATATAATTGACAAGTCCGATAATCTCTCCTGCGCCATAGTAGATCGCATGTAGTTTTTTATAATTTTAAGTTTTGAAAAACTTCGTTCTCCAGTAGCCACCGAAACTGGCAGGGTTAAAGAAATCCGTAAAGCTATCGCAATATTCGAAAATGTATCGATAAAATTATTTTCATAAATATACTTTAAAACATCGATAGGTGACATATCCTCTTTGGTAAAACATCAGGTACTAAATTTTAACTTTTACCTAATAAATGTTTAAAATTAACATGCATTTTTTTAGTTTTTCACACAATACTTCACTACAGATAGAAAAGTAAATATGTTTTTAAAATAGCAGCGAGCTACCACAGTATACCTACTGTCCAAAACACATTTGAAGTTCATGAATTTGCAAAAATTCAATATTAAGTAAGCAAGGGAACAGATCAAAAAACATGACAAGTTCGAGATCTTCTGTTCTAATCTATGGTGCTGACGTGTACTGTTTTTTATTTCATAACTCAACACAAGTACTCATACTAATTTAATCTGCAGAAAATAGATATTGTTACAGGTACTCAGTTACTCTCTTCTATAAACTTGCAAATTTTCTGCCTGAAAATGAATGTTTACATAGAAATTTTTAATAATTACAAAACAACCTGATTTTACTCTGAATATTTTTTTTAAAAAATCTTTCTGATTGCAATTTATTAAAATTCCCTTCAGTTTGATTGTTAGAGGAATATCAAAAATTTTAATTTTACAATTTCTTTGTCATTTGGTTGAATTGTTTGGCAATGTTTGTAGGTTTATGCATAAAAAATTTACAAATGTAATGTAAATTTATGCAATAATACTTATCTACACTATTAAAATTCGAAGGTAAACAAACGTATCTATCTATCTATCTATCTATCTATCTATCTATCTATCTATGTATGTGCGTCTATCTTCTCACGAACAGCACCACGCAGAAAGTCGCGGAAGGTAGGAAAAGATCGGGAACTTTCCGGGGAAGCCGTATTGCCCATTTATATTCCGATATTGTAATTAGTTAAAAAGATATTAATTAAAAACCTTAAAATGCCTAATTGTTTTACTCCTGCCGGTTGTTTACTTGGCGGAACTTCCCTTCCGTTTCGGCCGAGCGGTAATCTTACGTTTTCCACCATATTAAAATTGTCATCTAATTTTCGGTGTCGAAATTAGACAAAAAAATAATTACAGAATCGGAAAGATCATTTATTTCGCCACGACACGGTATAATTTTTTTTGTAAAATAACGATATTTTCTATTTTTTTCGAATTTTTTAAAATAGCGTTAAAACTGATGCGTTTTTATGAAAATTATTTCTAAATCGTTGGGTATGAATTACTTTTCGTGTTATTAAATCGATATTCTACACTAATTAATTTCAAGCCTTTCTCTTTTAGATCCATTCATTTAAAAAATAAAATTCCCAAAACTTTTTTTTAAAGAATTTTTAAAAAGTAGTCTTAATTTTTACTTCACATTGAATAACTTCGTCATTTATGAAGATAATCTCACAAAATCTTTTTTCCGTTTGTACAGTAATATTATCCGTAACATATACGAAGATTGAAAAAATTGCTTCAAAATTACAGATTTAAAAAAAAAAATTGTGATTTTCGTAAACTTATGTTTTTCTGAGAAATAAATTAAAAAGTAGTAATTTGTACATTTTTTATTTCAAAGTACGTTATTTTTGCAAATAGTTGGTGATGTTTGAGAGCATTAACGTAAAAATTATGCCCTTAAAATGAAGGTAATGATTTTTAAAATAATTTAAAATACGCGATTTTACATTTAGCCAAACATTGGCGTCGAAAATTAGCTTTGCGCCAAAGACATTTGACCTGTTTTGCCTTCGACTGCATCTAACTCAAGGGTAACACTAAAAAAATTCTGCCTTAAACAGGGGGAAATCAGTAACTTTGGCGAGTAAAAAAAAAATGCGATTGAAAAATTTTTTTTTCGTCATCCGACGTTTTCGACCATCTTAAAATTGTCATCGAATTATCCGTGTTGAAATCAGACAAAAAATAATTACAGAATCGGAAAGATCATTTATTTCGCCACGATACGGTATAATTGTTTTTGTAAAATAACAATATTTTCTATTTTTTCCGAATTTTTTAAAATAGTGTTAAAACTGATGCGTTTTTATGAAAATTATTTCTAAATCGTTGGGTATGAATTACTTTTCGTGTTATTAAATCGATATTCTACACTAATTATCTTCAAGCCTTTTTCTTTTAGATCCATTCATTTAAAAAATAAAATTCCCAAAACTTTTCTTTTAAAGAATTTTTAAAAAGTAGTCCCAATTTTTACTTCATGCGGAGTGATATCGTGTAGCTCGGAGTTAGAATCAACGGATTACGATTTTTTCATTTCTGCTAATTTTTCCCACGTAAATTAATTGTACTGATAAATACTTATTTTAACATGTGATCCTCTGTTATTTTTATGTACTTTTCATTTTTTTTTTTGTTTAAATATACCATCCTTTAAGCAGCATATCCAAGATCACTCGATTAAATTTTTTGATTCACTCAATAGCTCTGATAATATTAATATGCAAAACCTTGAAAATTATACAGCCAATATTAAGAGGAAGCGACCCAGGAGAATTCTCCTGGACTCGTACAATCCTCCATAACTTAAATTTCTCTTTTTATTTGCTAAATGCAATTCTCTTAACTATTTTTTATCCACTTTTATTTATTGCATTCATTGTTAACTGTCTTGTGGCGGAGTGCTCAGAGCTCCCGCTACACCCAAGACTATAACTGCAGCACTGCCGTGCGCGGTCAATGCGAAGGAGGATGTCCGCTTCGCAGAAACCCGCCGGTCGCTTTTTTCATACTTGTCTTAAATTTTTTCTCCTACTGGACATTTCGTCGCCACACATCATTACACACAAAAGGAAATATTCTGAAATATATTTTAATTCTCTCTTCTTCAATGATTGAATTCACTTGCTGCATCCCCACTGATCTGAAATTTACTTCATTTTCAGTGCTGCCATTATGTAAGCAAATGGTATGTCACAATTAATTGCTAAATGAGCAATTTTAATCAATTTTATTAGAAAATAATTAATAAGTTAGTTTTTTATAATATACTTTTTTCGCAGATACGTGTTTAAATAATTTAATTAACACAGAGTGGAATGAAAAACTATAAAATTAAAATTAAAAAAATTAAATGTTTTTATCAAATAGTATTATTTTCTTTTTGAATGTTTTTTTCAGTGAAATTTTTTAAAAATTAAAATGCATTCAATGCATTTCTGATATTCATTTAAAATATTTATCAGTATCGAAATTTTTGTTCTCTTTCATAAAACTTATAGTTTACTTTAAAATAATGCGTAATTGCATGAAACTTTTTTCCCCCGTGTCGAATATTTCAAAAAATTCTCACAATTTTACTTCAAGAATTAAAATAGTAGTGAAATTTTGTAATTTGAAAAATTTATACTTTCTGTTCTTTTTTCAGCATACAACTATTTTTAAAAATGCTACAGTTTCGTTTCCGGGAAAAAACTATCTTTCTTTAAAGAATTTTATAGAAAGAAAACAACTTTTTTTTTTTACAAAACAATGCTGTTTTGCATATTTTATGATTTTTTCTCTTCCCGTGTGTCGATTTCGCTTAAAAATTACGGATTTTAAAGATTTCTTTTTGTGATTTTCGTAAAATAACGTTTTTGCGAGAAATAATATAAGCATTATTTTTGAACCTTTTTCTTTAAAAATTATTGTTGTTTCCAATCAATTGCGAAAACTTGGAATTTTGAATTAAAAATTGAGCCCTCAAAAATAATGAAAGCTTTAAAGACATTCTAAAGGCTTTGCGCATGCGCTAGAATCATTATTATTTTTTTTTCTCCCTCTGTTTAATGCTCAGTGGCCAAGGTCAAACTTGCTGTTCTTGGCAAAAGTGAATGATTGGAATAAAAAATACTGTAAAAAAAATATAATTCTGAAACATATATTAGTCTCACACACAGTATTATTTTCTTTTTGAATGATTTTTTGCAGTGAATGTAAATAAATTTCCAGGCTTTTTCATTCTTATATATTTTTAATCTAACATTCAAAAACAACGAAATGAAAAAATGAATAGTCCTTTCGATAATTAACGGTGAGAATTTTTGTATTTATTTTTTTAGAAAATGGATTTAAAATAATAGATATTTTACGAAACTAAAGCAATATTTAATTTTTTTATTATTATTTATAGATAATGGAATTAAATTAATATATTTTTTTAAAATAAAAGGACTGTTTCTATTATTTCCTTATTAAATTAATTATTTGTTAATAAAAAGTATATCGCCTATTATTTTGGATAAAAATACGTTCTAGAGAGAGACCTTTTTAAGCTAACTGTAAGTAGCGATTGATTGATTAATGAAAACCTGAAAATTATTTAATTATTTTAGATTCCTAGAAATTATCTATTATTAAAAAATGATGACTTTCTTTTTACTCAAGCATCAAAATAGTTTTCTTTTTATTGTTTAAATTTATTATTTTTTTACTAAAGCAATATTGTTTTTGATATGTCATGAATAGAAACTTGAGGATAAATCTTATATCTGAGGGGAGAGTCAGGGGGAAAATAGTTCTACACTCAAAAAAGCCACTGTAACACCGTGCAGTAGAAAGAGAACTGAAACCTGTTTGACATTAGTAAGATCTGGAAGATATATTTTTTTTTTAAAAAAAGGGAATTGTGTAGTGACGTTAATATAAAGGAATCACACATATACCAGGAACTTTGATAAAGGAAGGTGAATTTCCATGGCAGTATGTTATGCATTCGAAACAAATTTTAATAAAACACTCAAAATACTTAAAACAATCATTTAATAATTTCTTCTTTTATAAAGATAATTGCATGACACATTTTTCCCGTGTGTCAAATATTTCAAAAAATCCTCACAATTTTACTTCAATATTTAAAATAGTAGTAAAATTTTGAAATTTGAAAAATTTCTACTTTTTTGTCTTTTTTCAACATACAACTATATTTAAAAAGGCTACATTTCACCCTGTTTGCCTATTCGAGAATTTTGGTGACGGACCTCGAAATTTTCAACTATTCTCAAGTGACGAGGACGACACCTGAGCTTTCACCCATCTTTAATAATTACCACACTACACCAACGCAAGAACAAATTTCGAAAAAGGGAGTTTTTATGACATAGTTAAAGAAATCACTCAGATCGCGCGCTCACACACACACACACACACACACACACAAGTGCTATCGGCCTGAGGGAAACACGAAATTTCCATGGGGATGAAGTTATTCACTCGGTAAAACGAAAGAATTGGAAAGTGAGTGGGTGATTTTTAAATTCGCACTGTTTGCCTATTCGAGGGTTTTTGCTGACAGACCTTGAAATTTTCAACCATGCTCAAGTGTCGAGGACGACACATGAGCTTTCACCCATCTTTAATAATTACCACACCACACCAACGCAAGAACAAATTTCGAAAAAGGGAGTTTTTATGACATTGTTAAAGAAATCACTCACATCGCACGCACACACACACACACACACAGGTGCTATCGGCCTGAGGGAAACACGAAGTTTTTCCATGAGGGTGAAGTTATTCACTCGGTAAAAGCCCGTGCAACGCCGGGCTAAGCGGAGAGGAAAGAAACAAAGAAATCAAAGTAATTTCGGAAAATAATATTGGAAGTGCTGAATTTGTGAAGATTGAGTGAATATTAACGTCCCACAGTTCAGCTACACGAGGCCTTTCGGGGACGGTCCACGTAATTTTGAACCATGGTCAAGTGACGCGGACGACACCTGAGCTGGCACCCCCTCTCCTAACTACCACACCACACCAACGGGAGGACGTTTGAGCTCTCGACAGATTTTACGTGCATCGCGCCCCTACACTGCGGGTCTTCAGTGGTACTAGGATCGAGAATTTGTGAAGAGAAGGGAAAATGTTAAGCAACAAAGCCATGACACGCACTCACGGGACATGCACTCACATCGTACGCGTGAAACCCCACAAAAGTTTTGGCGTTAGAATAAAGGGAGGAAATTAACATAGGGATTAAGTTATACCCTCGGTATAAGCCCGTGCAACGCCGGGCCATGAAAGCTAGTATAAGAATATTTTTTGATCTTTGTATGTTTGAAAAGTTACATCGTATACGTACCTTACAAAAGATAGTATCATTTTTTAAGAACTTTTATTCAACTCCTTTTTAAAAAAAAAAATAATATTGTACAGATATAATGCTTGACATGAATTTTTTTCGTTAAAGTTAATGTACATTACGTACTGTTCCATAACGTACATAAAGTACATTAACAATTTTTTGTAATTTTTTCACTTTTTGTTTTATATTGGCTTATGTTTAAGATATTAAGATTGTATAATGTTCGAAGAACTGTTGTATATCAGTTGATTTTTTTTCCAATGATACTCTACAGCTATGAAAAAGTAAGATATCGTGTACATAAAATAAAAAATTCTCAAAAATGAAGAAAAAACTTTTTTCCCCTTCTTTTTGTGATCTGAAGTAAATTTCAAATGCTTTACGATATGAGTAGGGTATTCCAGAGTAATAAATTTCTTAAAAAGTAAGAATAACTTTAACACAAATGTGTGTATTTCAGTAACCAAATGTTCAGTAAATAATTTGGTTACGATAAATTTGAATTTTTAATTTGATTGTTTTCTTTGTATGATACAAGACATAAACAGTATTTCAGATTATGATGAATTGTGCACTTATAAATCACATCACAAACGTTGTACAAAAAGGTAAATGAAATTTCAACAAAGAATAATTCTACAATATTAAGGCAAACAATTTCTTATTAACCAGCCTTCTATCATTTACACACGTTGTAAACATTATTTTACAATCAACTTTTGTTTCCTTATTTATTATGAAAGCAAATCTTTCTGTTTCTGAAAGCTAGTTTTTCTGTAGTATCATTTGAATCAAGAATATTTTGCTGCATTTATTTTTATTATTTTTTATAAAGAAAAATTCAGAGAATTTATAAAGTAAAGTGAATTCTAAACCAAGGATCGGTATACTTTCAAGAAAGAACCAGTTGTTAGTTAAACAAGATATCGAAAGTATCAGACACCTACTTGATATGAGCTTCCGGAATAAAGGTCCTTCATCCCAGCAACAGTCGCGTTAAGACTATCATGCTCCAATTAATATTTCTTATATTATTTAAATAAGCTTTTACACACAGTCATTAACATTTTCCATTCCTTCAAAAATAAAGAAATATTGTAGATATTTTTTATTTATTTTTATTTCTATAGCTCAATACAAGTGCGATCAGTGTTATATCAATGATAGGAATAAAACTTTGAAGTTTCGTGAAAAAACTTCCATACCAGTACTAACTAACATACTATATTTTGAAATTTTATATGTTTACACTAATAATTAAACTTCATAAAACTGTTCTTACATAGAAAAGTTTGTTTTTGGAAGATGTATTCGAGCAAAGAAAACAAGTATTGATGCATATTAATCAACATAAAAGTACTATAAAAATGCATTGAAATATACGAGGGCTGTTCAAAAAGTATCGAGACTGAATTTATTATGCAAAAACATACATACATAAACAGGTTTTGAGTCAATCTCCTTCGAAATATGCTCCATTGGCAGTAACACACTTGGCCCAACGATGTTTCCAGTCCTCGAAACATTTCTGGAACTCAGACTTTGGGATGGCCTGAAGCTGCTGTGTCGAATTCTGTTTTATGGTTTCAATGTCCTGAAACCGGTGTCCTTTTAAGGTGTTCTTGATCTTGGGAAAGAGGAAAAAATCAGGAGATGTTGCCAGTCGTTGGAATTGCTTATCCTCAGTAAGGAGCGCGGCACAAACTTTGCAGACACTCGGCGCATGTTCAAGTCCTTTCTCAAAATTTCATCACATGATCCTACTGAAATGTGACACTCCTGTGCAATTTCTCGGACTGTTAAACGACTATCAGAGTGCACCACAGCCTTCACTTGTGCAATCTTGTCCTCAATGCGAGAGGTGGATGGGCGTCCAGAACGGGGATCACCGTTCACTGATTGACGACCCTCCTTGAATCGTCGGAACCACTCGAAAACCCGAGCACAACTCATCTCCAAATGCTGTTTTCATCATCTCGTAGGTTTCGGTACCCGTTTTACCGAGCTTAAAGCAAAACTTGATACAGATTCGCTGATCAGTGTTTTCACACTTTTTCTTTTTCGACGAACGCACGCAAACACTCCACGTGAAAGAAGTCAGTGTGACTGAACGGCGCGCTGTACAGACCTGCCGAATTTTGTGAGACAAGGTGAAATATGCACGCGCATGATGCACACAGTCCATCCGCTAGGGGTTTTCTGGAATAAATAGAATAAATTCAGTATCGATACTTTCTGAACAGCCTTCGTATATATATATATAAATATAGACGAAAATCTTTAAAATTAGCTTATGTAACACGGAAAATTTACAAAACAAAATTTTTTTTTAATTAGATTTCATTAAGCTGGACATTATTTTCACTGCCTCTTTTGTAAAGGAAAGAAATAATAAATGTATGTTTTGATTTTATTTTAATATGATAAAAATGTTGTACATTTTTTTAAGTCTCAAGGGAAAATACAAAATAAATCAAAAGTGAAGTCATAATTACCGTTTGCAGTTTTAAAGGAAAGAAGTAAAATTGAAGAAATTACTGATTTAAAATTGCGTCAACTCTCTCTCTTTGAAAAAAAGTGATTTCCTGACGGCAGTGGCGTAGCAAGGTATTTAAAGGCCCTGGTGCAAAAGAAAATGAGGGCTCTATTTTGGTTGAATTCTATCAAGTAAAAAAGTAAAAATATGGGAATATTTAAATACATACAAAGCTACAATTTTTACTTACTATCTTCTCTTTCTTGGCGTTTTTTGCTCTTAAACGCACCGCGCACTTGGTTTCTTTCTTTCTTTCTTTTTTTTTTGAATCTATAATTTTAGTTTTATAATTTATCTAATACGATTTGTATATGCTCGAGTATTTACTGACATTAAAAGGAAGCAAAAACGTAATGCTACGCTATAAAACGGTTGGAGAATCCCTAACTATTAATTTATTCGGGAGGATCGAACTCACATCCAACAGAGGGCTTAGAGGTACAAAATGGTTCACCGAGATAGACAGGAAATGATACAAAAATATGCATGAACAAGAAAATTTAATACAATATTATTATAGTTATTTTTTTAAAAAAAACATATCTGCAAAAGAGCAGAGGAGGGACAAAATTACATCGTCATAGGAGATTGCAAAATATTGAAACAGGAAACTAGCTTATTATGAAAAAAATTGTTATTAAAAATAGAATGTAACTGAGAAGGAATTGCTTCTTGTGTAGTTTTTTTAAGATGAAAAATAAGTATGATAAGATTTTTCATGGAACTTGAAGTTTATTTTCAAATAGCAGTCTATAAAAAAAATGAAAATATTGAAAATAACAAGAACTTTTCAATAAGTAAAGTTCGCAACACTGAACAAACAATGAAAAGAATTTAGGTGAAATCCCTACAAATTCGAAATTACTTTCAACTGAATTGCGACGATTACAGTTATATGTGTGCGTTGCAACCTTTTATATTTATTTCTTAAATTTAGAAGAAATCACAAATTCGGCGGCTGCCCTTGTGTATAGATATCCTGCTTAGAATCTAAAGGAATTCATGATACCAAAAAGAGTATTGTAGATCGCGATAAAGCAGTGCCTCTCAAACTTTCAATATTTGCGACCCAAATTTCAGTCATAATTTTCATCGCGCCCCACTTCTTACAATAACAATGTACTGAAGGCAATTATAATGTACTTTGATGGTAAAACTACGATGCAATACGACTTTGATTTTCAACGCACTAATTAGATAAATATTAAGTTTTGTATATAAATTTTGTACATGACAAGCCCAAGATCAGTTTGAATGCGTATTTAATTTTTTTATTATATAAGAGTATATTTTGTTTTGTAATTATTTTAAATTGCAAATTATTTTATTAAATTGATCATTATTTTAAATATTTTATTTTCGATTTTTCGTAATATGCTCGCGCTCCCCCCCCCCCCTCCCAAGTAGGGTTATCACGCCCTCGAGTTCGAGAAACGCTGCGATAAAGATTTTATTTCGAGATTTGAGAACAGTTTACTAACAGGTATACATGACACAAAATATTATTTGGGGAAGAAAAGCCAAGCAATTTACATAATAATTTGGCCAATAGTGAAACGAAGAATTGATAATTTACATATGAAAACGAAAGAGAATAATTGACTTTTTTTATAAACATGGGCGGTTGCCCGTTCTCTGTAATTTTAATTTTTGTTCTCTTTTTTTCACCCTCCAATTTTTTGCACCCCCAAATCCTTTGTGCCCTAGACATGTGCCTAAGCGGAAAAAGGGGCTTGGTAGCGGGGGGGGGGGGGTACGTTGCGCCACTGGACAACGGTAATCACATAATACAGTACTATGACTTTTGCCAATTGACATGCAGTTTAAAATTAACTGTTTTTCGGAGGGAATGTACGGGAATAATATTTGATGACATTAAAACTATCCGGTTCATGGTCTTATTAAGACGGAGCCGAGAACGAAATGAGGCCCCCACTGAGAGAGGGTCCTGGGCCCGGGCCTAGTTGGCCCATGCCTTGAGACGTCCCTAACTACAATACAATACGACTTTAATTATAAATCGCACTATTTATCAAGATAAATATTTTGTATATGACAAGACCAGGGGAGTCACTAGTAATTCCTAAACTTGTTTTTAATTGAATATTGATAACTTAATTATCAAATACTTTGTGCAGTACTGGTACATTTATAAGTGTTGAGTTTTTTATGAATGGGAATTTGTATTTTTTTTTATTATATAATAATGTATTTACTTTGTAATTATTTTAAATTGTAAATTATTTTATAAAATGGATAATTATTTTAAATCTTTTGTTTTCGATTTTTCGCGATAAGTTTGCGCCCCCAAGTAGGGTTATCACTCCCTTCTAGAGAGCGTGTCCCACAGTTTGAGAAACGCTACGATAAAGATTTTATTTCGAGATTTGAGAACTATTTAATAACAGTATACATGAAGTAAAATATGATTTGGAGAAGAAAAACCAAGCAATTTACATAATTTTAAAAATGTATATATATTATCATTACAAACGAAAAGCAAACAAAACAACGACGTTGAGCCACAACATCTTCTCATCATATAATGAATCAAAGTTTATGCCGATACGAATCATTCCCAATTCCTGTTGTTACATGTTACCAATTCTTAGATTTTGAACACGTTCCGTGTAACAGCGCAAACTCCACACGGAACGCATTTTTACTGTGCATATCGGAAATCAAATTTTGTTTTACACAAACGAAAACAATCCGCAGAAACAAAAACAAAATTAAATTGAATTAAAATATAAATTTTAAAAATAAATCTTATTTTTTATTGCTAAAAAAATATAAAACATGCAAAATTGCGAGTTTTTTATCAACAACTTTTTGTAAGTAACATTACATTAAAAAACTATAAGTACTATAAATTTTGGCGCCCCCTGCCCCAGGCGCCCTTGTGCGGTGAACAATTTTGCCACCCCCACGCGGCGGCCCTGCATATTTTTATTATTCTCCAACTTTTCATGATTTTTTATCGTGTTTTGTAACGCAGGTTCCTTAAAATGGAGACAGACTTATTGTTTTTTAACGATGAGTTAGTATCGTTTCATAAGACGTCCACAAAAAAAAAGCATGTTGTCATTTTAAAAAAGACTGCTTCTAAAGAATGATTGAAAAGGCAAAATTATTGAAAAGTTTTTAAAGACAATGCGGAATTGTAATAAATATATTTACCGATGCAGTTTCTTATTTTTTTTTTCTAATTTAACGCATTAATTTATTTGGCTTTTGTTGGTTTTCATTATCGCACAAAATCACAAAAAAATCCTTCTTTTTTTTTTTTACTTTTTTTTTGCAAGTTTATAGTTTAAAGTTCAATTTATAGAACAGCTGTCAATGCACAAAAATATGGCGAAGTATTTGAATTTTTGAAGAAAAAAGCTATTTTATGTACATAGTTTTTAATAGAAATAGCATACGTGTCAATTCAAATATATACTGCTAATTATAATTTGATTGACTAAGCCTGCGCACTTGTTCTTCCAGGTGTATATATTTCAAATTCCCCATCTTACTTTGATCTTTTGGGCAGTTTCATTCGAATTAAATCATTCCTTTAAGATATTCTATTAAAAAAAAATATGCTTCTCAGACAAGAATAACTTATTTCATAAGATTTTCTCTTGGTCAAAAACAAAGGGGAGGGGGGAGAAAGATGGAAAACTGACAGAAAAAGAAAGGAAGAAAATTCAAGCTATTTAGTGATCAAAAAAGAGGAGAAATATCATATTTTTGCAAGAATAAATATTTTATTTACCCTTTTTTTCCACTTTGAAACCAAAAGTTCTACAGTAGAGCCATTATTAGGGGAGAAAAACTTATCCTAAGAAAACTTATTTATGTAAGTTTGCTTTTATATAAGAGTTTTCTAGTGTCTACTTCTCTATACTGGAGTCCCCAAAGAATCAGAGTAATTACTTTCGGAAGATATAAAAGATAAATTAATTATTTCTAAAGACCTCAGGCTAAAAAAATAATAAAAAAGATTATTACAAATCATTACATTATATTTTCAATATCATATATTGCCTTCTGGTTTGCCTTATTAAGTTAAAATCCAAATTCAAAAGAAGGGTACATATTACGCAAGTATATCAGGGCATTTTATCCTTAAAGTAATTTTTATAAAAAAATATAACTATGTTTCTATAAATGCTTAATATAAAATAAATGTGACCCAAAATGTTAAATATGATCTAGAAATTTAGAATCAATACTCACAAATTGTAATTAATTTATAAATTGTCTAAGAAATTTATAGAGAGCACCTACTTTAAATAAACTTCACTTTAAGCTTTAAAAACATGACTTCGGGTAAGTGTACTTTATATAATTATACAGGAGGATTTTATATTCGAGTGTTATTATATATATATATATATATATATTATTTTTTTAAATAAAGGAATAATTATTGAGGAAGATATTTTGAATAATTGATGTCATTGGGAACTTTTTGCAAAGTTTTTGAGCATATTTTTCTAAACTTAATGCAGTACTTTACGTGTTTCTTTGAATTCTATATTTCGTATAATTGCTGCTCTTTTTTTCCAAGCAAAGTAGTTGGCGAATAGAAATTTGATATTACTTTAAAATTAAAATGCGGAGAGAAACATTTCAATTGTAATTTTTAAATGCGAATGTGTAAAAATATTTTATCATATTATATCTTATTGTGTTGCTTTCAAACTGCCTGTGTAATTTATTTTTAGTACGATTTGTTTTTCAATAATTCTTATTTGTTTTAAGTTTATCTAACGATTAAATTTTAATTTAAAATTCTTGTCATTATTTCTATTGTTAGTTTCTAAGTTAATTCTACGACTTGCAAGTTTTGTTTTTTTTAAATTTCAAAAAGTTATCTCTTATCACATCTAAGATAGCTTCAATTGGAATTTTATTTCCAAGTTTTATAGCTATACCGTTATTTCCTTCTCATTATATTCCTTCGTCCCATACCAGTTTCCTGTTTTAAGTGGATTTTTGTGGTAATTCCACAGATGCTTTCTTTTCTATTTTATCACATACTTTCATCCTTGAAGGGCAGTGGCCAAGGTGAGGGATTGAGTGAATATTTAGGTCGCACTGTTCAGCTACTCGAGGGCGTTTGGAGACGAACCTTGCAATTTTGAACCACGGTCAAGTGAAGAGGACGACACCTGAGCTGGCACCCCTTTACTAACTACCACACAACACCAACAAGAGGACGTTTGAACTCTAGAGCAGTGGGCATGGTATAGGACTCGTGGTTGGCATGTCATTAGTTCGAGTCTAGTGCCGCTGAAGACCGTCGTGTAGGAGAGCGATCGATACACGCTAAATTTGTCGAGGGCTCAAATGTACTCCCATTGGTGTGGTGTGGTGTGGTAGTTAGGAGAGGGGATGACAGCTCAGGTGTCGTCCTCGTCACTTGACCATGGTTCAAAATTATTAATTTCGTTGCCAAAAGCCCTTATGTTGCTGAACAGTGCGACGTTAGTATTCACTCACTCACTCACGCAAGCAGCCCTCAATCCCATGTCTGACAGTCTTTTATGGTGAAGCGATGAAAGTGGAGTTTTACAGACTGCGAAATACTGCATAACCATTGGTGGAGAAGATGGTCCAGGAGGCGTGTCGGATCAGTCCTATTTGTAGACCACACAAAAGCGCAGCAATCGCTTATCACATCAATGCTTTCCACTGCACTATTGCGTGCATTCAAAAAGCTCTACTTATCAAACCTATTACCTTTGCATTACTATCTTAGTTAGTCAGAAACTGTTATAGAAAGTACAGCTTAAAAAGCTTAAAAAAAGGAACATTTGTCTGTTGCAAACTATTTTAACTATTGCAAAAAAGATAAAAACATACAAATACTCAAATTAATAAAAGTAAAATATATAAAAAAAAATATAAATTTTAAAAAAATCTTTCATTCTGACTTTTTGCATGTCTTAAAAAAAATATTTTTTTTTGTTTTAAGAAAACACTATATCAGAAACTGTTTCCATTAAGTTTCCCTTTTTTTTAAGAAAAAAAAAATTGTCCATGCCCGAGCTAGTAAAAAAATTTGTAAAATATACAAAATATTCAGCATAAAAGAAATTATACCACTATACTATATATAGAAATATATATATTTGTTAAATCATTCTAATTTTAGAATACGTGATCCATAATTTAGCCTTTCGTGTTTGAAAACGCTAATACGTTGTGGCGTGAGTATTGAAAGTAATTTATGTGGTTTAGATTTCGTGCAAATCCTAGGTAAAATATGGTCTCAAAAACGTTTAAAAGCATCAATTTTTCGGAAAAATATCTGGAACTAAAATTTACAAAATATTCATGAAAAAAAGAAAAAAAATTGGCAGCTAGAGAGACTGCCGATAGAAGTGAAACCTTTCAACTTTTAGTATTAAAATTTGTAATTTTATAAAGTTTGAATTAAAATTATCAACCTCAAACTCTCTGGTTTTCACATCAATTGACACTCCGAGCAACAATTATATGCATGTTTATATATGTTTTTTTTCATTATTCAAATATATATATATATATTACGGGATGTACAAAAATCATGACAAAATATAAATGCAATTCAATTGAAATAACAATTAATATACATTCATATTATTTATGGATAGTATTTGTATTTACTTAAATTTCAATGTACTTGATTTTAAACATTATTTTAATTGTTTGCATCATTAATTTCAACAATACTTAGACTTTTTTACTTTCAATTATTTCATTTTGTTCTAAAAAAGATACAAAAAGGCTTATGGTAACTAAAGTAAGAGAGGAAAATGTTTGATTCAAATTTATGTAAGTATCGCGTAAAACCGCATCGATCATTGTTTTATATTTTGTGGTGCTGAATTTTCGATCATTGGACACATTTAAATTAAATGTTTTATTAAAAATTCAATTATAGTGGTAGATCTTTATCAACTGCAAAGTTAATATTGAAGTCTCCACTTAAAATCATCGGTACATTATCATATTTTTCACCAAATCTTTTTTCGGGTATTTCAGAACCTTCTTTTGTATAAATCATCCAATTTTCGAAAAAAAATTGTTGTATTTGTCTCATAGATTTTCCAGGCGAAATATAAACGGCAACCATTAATATGTATTGCCAATTCTCGGAATCTCAACGAGCTACGCATATATTATTCAATTAAACGATTCAAATAATAATCAAGCAAAAACACTATTTCAACAATGCACAGTATATACACATTGAACTTTTCACTAAAATCTATTCAATTTCACTAAAGATATACACAGCACTATACGTCAGCTGTATAGCTACAGATGTATTGCTAATGGCATGTCGGTGACGCGAACGCACCTGATTTCACCCCTCCAAAAAGAGTGTAATGCTAACAGCACACTGCGCATGCGCCAGTCAGAGCATGTCGGTGACGCGAACACATAAGATTTTCCCCTACCAAAAAAGTGCCCAACGCCGCTAAAGAAGTTTTCACTTCAATCATTTTCTATATGAAAGCGAGTTACCCCAACAAACTTCCAGAACAAGTCGGCGGATCTCGAATCTCTCGTTTCAGTGAGTGAGTGAATATTTACGTTGCACTGTTTAGCTACACGAGGGCTTTTGGTGACGGTCCAAGTAATTTTGAGCCATGGTCAAGTGACGCAGACGACACCTGAGCTGGTACCCCTCTCCTAACTACCACACCACACCACGGGAGGACGTTTGAGTTCTCGATAGATTTAACGTGCATCGCGCCCCTACACGGCGGTTCTTAGTTAGTACTGGATTGAACTCATGACACGCTAGCCATGATTCGTTGCCTATACCACTTGGCTACCACTGCCACGACCGTTTCGGAGATTGGTATTTATTTTACAAGCTGCAATCATTAAATTATCACTTTACAATCCTTAATTATTTTAAATTATAATGTAAACTCTATCTTTTAAATGCTCAACTGCCATTTTTGAAGATAGGGGATGAAGACCTCTTCGGAGATCATGCGCCCTATTGAACATTCTGCCATATACAGCAAACTTAATATTAATCGCCGATAAATGATGGAGTAGGCATTGAAAAGTCAGCATCATGTTGCTTGCGACAATCTAATGCTAGAAAACCTGCACCTTATCTTTCTCATGTGCGTCCCCGTAAGGATGAGGTCTTAAGGATCTTTACAATTTAACTGCTATTCTAAGGTAAAACTGATTTGTATAAACAAAGCTCAGACATTTAATTCACTCAAAAGAAAAATGGCAGTTGATGTGTGTGTGTGTCGACTGTTCAGTCTGCGTAATTGTGTATCTATTTTTTATCGCGCATGCCATCCACCGACTGAGCACCTCCGCCAGTGTTTTGATGTAACCTTCCGCTCCAGTTGTTGTTGTAGCTTCCATCTTGGAACAGCGTGCGAATAGCACCTGTCTCGTAAATAAACAATATACAGTCCAAATAGTAACATCATTCTTGATAAACTCGAACCAACGTTCACGAACATTTTGATAATCACAACATTACATTTTTTGGATCGTCCAACCGGATTTTAAAAAAAAATGGATAAACTTAATAGATCTAAGCGTGCAGTCAAAGGCACCATTACTAAATTAGAAACTTTCGTTGAAGAATCCAGAAATCATACTCCTACAAAACTGTATATTAAACTGAAACGTGTCCAAGAAATGAACAAAAAGATTGACGAATTGAAGGATCAGTACTATGAAACCAAAGACATTAGTGATATTGAACTAGCAGAAATAGAGGCTGACCTGCAGGAAATGGAGGACAGATTAGAGGATTTGGAGGTAAGAATTGAGATATTCTCAATTCTTTAATTGCTAAATCCTCTATTAGTTCTGTTCATAGTTGTGAAAATGAAATATCTCAAGCTAATTCTATACAGAAATTAGAAATAAAACTTCCGGAAATACGTTTGCCGGTTTTTAGAGGTAGATACGACGAATGGCCTAATTTTAAATCGCAATTTGATAATGTTATAACTAGGAACAATGACTTGAACGAGTCACAAAAACTTTATACTTGAAGGCGTCATTACAAGGTGATGCCAAATTACTTGAAACAGTGGATGATTCCTTTGAATCGCTCATCAAAGCATTAAAAACTAGGTTTGAAAACAAGCGTCTCCTAACTGAAACTCATATTAATGCTATATTAGAGAGAAATAGAAAAATAAGGGAATCAGCTCGAGATATTAGATACATGACAGATATTTTAAAAAGAGCATCAGAGCTTTAAAACTTCTCGTTTTGAAGTAATAATTTATCCGATCTTTTATTGCTTAAACATAATTCTGAAAAAATAGACCGAGAAACTCGTAAACAGGGATTTGGTTATTACTTGTTTTTACACTATTATTTTTCACTTTTACTACTCACCCCAGTGGATATACTACTCATATTATTGATTTGTACATGCGATGGATGGTAGATCAATATCTGTATGTCATCGGGACTGGTCAATCGAAATACTGCTTCCAACCTCCATCTTTTGTATTTATGAATTCTGCTGGTATGCTAATCCACCAGAACCAGTGGTGCACCGTTGCAACATTTACCAATTGGTTTCTGTGTATTTTATTGATGAAGGATGGGACCAGCCCAAATTCAAATTCTGGCTTTGCTGGGGATGGCTATTATCCGCCTGTAATGAACTCGACTAGCAGTTAAGATTAAAACGTTTTCTTTCTTTTGATGAGTTGGTAAAAGTATTGCAGTGTTACCTGGAATTATGTTGGGCTTTGGTCTTCCGCTGGTGGACCGTTGAAAGCTAGTTGTCTGCTGGGAAGAGTAGGCTAGGTATAACCTGTGGTGTCATTGGTGGTAGCTTCACCCATGGAAACCAGACTTACGGTTGCACTTGGGTTGCAATCTCTTTGCTGCGCTACCGGCGTTTTCAATATTCATAGAAACCAGATAATCACACAAATTCAGGAAACTGGTCAAATCGATCGGATACTTTTCATATTTTGAAGAAACGCCATGAGTAATCCATGTTATGGTAGGGCAGTTGGATGTTTGCAGTTCTATACACAAGATTTAAAGGAGATCATACGCCTGGGTTCTGGAAAGTTTTACTTTATTGGAGGAATGTACGAACAACTTTGTAGCAATTCAACGGGAAGGAACAGTTAATGCTATCAAATGGTTTGAGCTGTTTTCTCTAAGAGCCAATTTATAGGATTCATCTAGTTCGAGATTTCGACGACTCACTAGTTGTTCAGAGACCCA
>BMAO01026593.1:0-29243 GCA_019973975.1 Trichonephila clavata
TTTATTATATACACTGACTAATCAGAGAAAGTTTACAAATGTTATAATATTTTGAATTATTTCTGTGAATGATTTAGTTTTTTTTTAAAATTAATTTCAATAGCTGTTTGTAAAATCTGTATGTTTAAATGCATGAGTCTTGTGTATATCTAACATCAGCTTGTATTGAACCTTTTTTTCCACAGCTCCAATTTGTTTGTTTTTACAGATATCGGAAATGTTCAGCATAATTAATTCCCATTTTACTTAGTTTAATATTTTGAATTGAATATTACATCACATATTGCGAAATAATACAATTCAAGCAACGCAATGGCGTAATTTAATTTAATTTTTTCTATAGAATTTCAAGTATTTTTACATTAAAAAATGTTTTAAAAAATAAATTAAAATATTCCACTACCTTTTAATTTTAAAGCATGCTTTTGTCTAGTTTTTTGTTATACCTCCCAACGGATTCAAAACTATCACCAAATTCAAAACTTTCACAAATTTATACTACTAAATATTTATACTAAATAATTTGCATTTGAAATTTTATAAATACATCTTCATGCATCAAGTCATGCAAAATAAAGCCTATTTCATAAAAAAGTTACGTTGAGTTTTCCCAAAAATATTCATGTGAAATCCAGTATCAATAAAAAAAATCTTCGAGAGTTTTTTGTTCGTTTATAGAACATTCTTTTTTTAAACTTTTGTATTCTGGAGATTTTTTCCGACATTTTATTTCGAGAGCATTAAGCCAAATATATACTTTAATGCACATTTCTTGTAAGATAAGCGAATTTCTCTGTTACAAATCTCAACGGAGTTGTTTCTTACATAATACTCGTATATAATGTCTTATGTATTGCTTCTATAAAAATACCATATCAAATTTTGTTTCTTTTGGTATTCTATTAAGCATATAGGAATTGAAAGAAATTGTATTTTCACTTTTAATATATATTTACGAATGAATATGAAACACATAAAATAATGAAAGAGAAAATTTAGATATACGTAAGAGAAAATGAATACCTTTTGAATACATAATGAAGTTTAACATCTAAATAATATTATGTACTCTTCAATGAAAATTTTAACTACACCAACTGAAACTCCATTTCATAAGGCTTAAAAATTAAAGCTATTTAGATGATAATATATAATATACTGATACATATGTATAGTTTTTCAAAAATTTACTTCAGAAACTGAAAAAAATATTAAAGATAAGAATATAATTGAGATTTTGTAAGCATAAAGCATGGATAATGTATTACTATAAGCAATACTGACTGAGGGCAACTTTTAAATTTACTTAAAAAGGGGGAGAGGACTAGTTAAATTTAAATAAAGGACAGATGTGTAATGGAATATATATATTTGCTTTATTTAATAAAGAAGAGCACATTAAAAGGAAATCAGTATTTAATATTTGAAAATAAGGAAAAGAGACTATGTAGAGAATCTACATTTTTTTGAAAAAATACTTGATACAAAAATTAAGTTTAACTTTTCGGTATACAGTCAGTTTAAAGCATTCTTCGGGACCGAGAATTGTTTTCGTTAATTCGGGATTATTTTTTTTCAAACAAAATACATTTTTTCCCCCTACATCTTGGAAATTTTATAAACAACTACACAAAAAATATCCATAGAAATAAATTACACACTTCTGATTAAATAGCAAAAATACTATTATTGAATTATTACGCACCAGTTAGGTGGAAATTTTAAAATACTGACAAATAAATATTTTGACATTTTTTTAAAAAAAAACTCGAAAGAGTTATTTATTAACTCTAAGCAGAAAAGAAAGTAAAGTATCATTTACATCTTACTGTATAAGAGAGAAGTACATTTTCACATTATCCAAACAATGCTTAACATTGAAAAATGTAACAGTTTTGTTAGAAGTTTCATTGTCAATTTCAGCTTTAGATCGCTATTCATGGTCTCTTACAAATCAACAATTTCCTCAACTTCAGTTGGATAGGTAGGCAGTCCCTCATCAAATGCATCATAATCGTCAAAATATTGAGATATATCCTCCGCTGTTGAATGGGATGAGATAAAAGAGGAATTCCTTTCCCTACTCAAGACTCGTCAGCCTATGTAAAATTTAATAATGGTTTTCATCCTTTTCCATTAAAATTCGATGTGGACAAGTTAATTTTTTTTTTCTGTTATGAAGAAAGAAAGATGCCATTTAAAAATAATAATTCTATTTGTTTCCCATACAAACTGATGGAAAAAAAATTCGGCTGCTGAAATAATTCAGTAATTCTGGGTTTATTATTCGTTAGAAAAGGGGTCCTTCTTTTTAATCGGGGAAGAAGAAAAATTCCTTAAATAGTAAAATTCTATTCATAGAGGTTCATGAAATCGGAGTTCGACTGTGTATATATAGCAATATTTAATTTTATATATTTTTATAATTATTCTAACTGGAAATATATTTTTATAAGTCCCTCAATAAATAGTAAAACATAACTATGTGCTTTATTTGAAATCCTTAATATTCGATGAAATATCGATTTTCATACACATACCACATTTGTGAATCCTAATTATAACTGAAACATAACTAATGATGATGGCAAAACAAATTTACATAGAACGACTATTTTACTAAAGCTCTCTAAATCTCCGTATGGTTACATTGACGTTTCAAATATCAGAGTTAAATGTCATACTTAGAGCTAACACAAATCTTCTAATCAAGCAACTCTTCCCCTCAAGCAAATATATCTTGTCGTAAAATGTATGTTATAATTCGAAACCGAGTTTTTAATTTACTTCGTGTATTATGTAAATCAAATGTGGCTATAAGAGCAGCGATCATACTCAGAGTACCAATATGTTTATAAGCTATTAAAATTTGAAGCTAGTATAAGATCTTATTAGAGTTGATTCAGTTGTTAGAGGAGTCCATCCCAATTTTATGTAGGCATTATTTAAACTACATATTTTACACATTGAAACTTTTTTGTGTAATATAATAGAAACATACAAATTTTTGCAATCAAATCACATTCTGAAGCTCGTTTTAAAAGTAGGCGTTCTATAGAATATATAAAACTAAAAAAATATTGAATTAGCCAAAAAGTTATGGGTTCATTTTCTTATATTTAGTTGACATAAATTGCATGTTTTTTTAAAAAAATTATGATTAAATTATACTTTTTAATATAAAAAAAAACATTTTAAAGTTAAATCCGCAAAAGAACGGTTTTTGATAATGATTTTCCAATATTTATTTAACTGCTTGCATTAAAGTAATTCATTATTTAAAAAAGTGTTCATACTATAAATGCTTAATTAAGACTATTATTCAAGAAAATAAGTTTTAAACGTGTGTTAAATTAGAAGCTAGTTTGACACCGGGGTGATTGCCTTGTGCGGCGTCTGGGCAAAAACTATGCAGCAGAACTGCATAAAATCGGGGTAATAGCAAAAAGAAACGATGGGAATTTTATCCAGGAAAAACAATGCACCATTTCATGGAGTGTTGTAAATGTAAACTATTGACGTATGCAAATGTAACTATAGTGATCCTGGGTGCGGACAGCAAACGTCGGGATATAAAGATGCGAGAGGTGAACCGCAGTCATACTCGTTTCCAAGTCACGGAAGATGACGTTAATTCTCCAGGAACTTGCTTTACTGGTAAAATTGTTTTACCAAAATGGAGACTCTGCTACCGAAGCTTTGCGGCAATGTCGGTCTTTCAACTGGTTACGAAAAGATCCACTCAGTAGCCAAGAGCTTACAAGCATGATTAGGAAATTTAAAGCAACGGTAACATTGTGGATTCAGTCAGGAAGGGGACGAAACTGTGTATGTGTGTTGCAACACAGGTTAATTCACGATAAAACGACGCATGTGGAAGAAGAAAGATTGCAAATCGTCGGCAGCACTAGTGTTTGGCGTATTGCAGCATCTGTTGATAAACCTTGTTCCACGGTTCATAACATTCTTTAAAAAGTCTTACGCTACTAACCCTATAAACGGTCACTAGTGCAGCAGGACTTACCAGATGATTCAGATAGTCGACAAACATTTACATTGCGATTTTTTGGGGTCAATTGAGTTCCAGGATAAATGTCCATGAACATTTTGTGAACCGAAGTGGCCTACTTCAATCTGGAAGGTGTGGTTAATCCGCACAATTGCCGCATTTGGGTTGGTAGAAACCCATATCATTTCCTACACAATGCATTGCACTCTTCGTATGTAATGATTTAGTGCGACTTTATTGCAACCTTCTTTGTGGGTCCGGGTTTTTTTTCAAAAAGCACAGCACCGCAAGGCCTGTGACTTGCACCATCACCGATCAACGATACGCTTCATTATTAGAGCAATTCTTTATTCCAGCTCTTCAGTCAAAATGCGATGTGATACAACCACAGTGTTTATGAAGGATGAAGCTTCTCCACACATCTCCTTTTGTGTGGACGAAGTAAATTGCCTCCATTTCGATGACGAAAGAATCATTAGCCGGCATTTTTCAACAACTTGACCTTCTATATTCCCCGACTTAAATCCTTGCTACTTGTGGCTGTGGGGATAACTCACAGCCATAGTCTATCGTGATCCCATCACATCTCTATCCGACCTTAAAGAAAGCATAGAAAGGCATGCGCTTATTATTTCCCACTTCATGCTGCTTTCAACTGTCGTACATGCAATTTTTATCTTCCAGATGGTAACAGATAATGACGGAAAGAATATAGTGCATGTTTTGTTAACTTTTGTAGATTATTTATTTGCTCTTAATAAAGCTGTTATACGCCACCCAGGGTCTTTTTTGAAACTCACTGTTTTCTTCCCTTTAATAAAATTCTCATCATTCTCCATTCTGCCATTACCCAGATTTCATATAATTCCGCTGTATAGT
Source organism: Trichonephila clavata (assembly GCA_019973975.1). Lineage (NCBI taxonomy): Eukaryota > Metazoa > Arthropoda > Arachnida > Araneae > Nephilidae > Trichonephila > Trichonephila clavata. The sequence goes on from BMAO01026593.1 coordinate 4,889, forward strand.
TTTTGCTACAGACTGCTCACCAATTTCAAGTTTAATTATCCACACCCGGTGTATTATAATTCCGTATGAATATAAAAATCAGAATCACTTGATTAAAAAAGATATAGTTACTCCGTTTCCCCAAATTAAATTTATTCATAGCTACAGCTGCATTTAATCGTTTTTAGAGTTACCGTTGAGTAACAGGTTTGAGTTAAATACTTCGTGAGAACTTTCTAATGCATTTTACATTTGAGGAGAGTTCACAGTCCCCATGTCGCTGTAAAGCCAATGTGGAGAAGGGTTTATTATATCAGGTGTAGTCTTAAAGGCTTGGGACATGTTCTAAAAATTACAGTTCATCACTAAAATACTTTATGAAACTTCCTGTGTGTTTTTATAATGTCAATAACTAACAAACGAAAACAATGAAAAGTTGTTCGTAGGTTTTCAATGTTTTATTACTATACCTCAAAAACAGAAGCCTCTCTCTCAAAGCTTTGTGTGCCTACCCAGAGATGTCGATTTAAACCATAAGACATCCGCTGCTACCTTAGTATTTTTCTTGAATGTTGGAGTAAAAGTAGTTGCTTCCATTGAAAATATTTTGTGAATCTGTAGGTAGGGCATACTTTGTAGGTTTCTCGGTGAATAGAGCAGTATCCTAATTCAAACGTACTTCACTTTTGTAACTTTCAAAAAACAATAACCGGATTAAAAACAACCAGACAATAGCTGCCATATAAAATGTACGTGGTAAATTACGAGTTTTGCATTAATGTTATGCTTTGCTATAAGGCAGCGGTTCTTAAACATTCGAACACTGCAATCCACTTTTATGTATCATCTTGACATTGCAGGTCTCCAGGATTTTGAACGTCCCTCCCTGACCAAATAATCTTGATCGAAAAACATAATCTAGTAGAGTTTCTTTATTGGGAGCATTTTAGTGATCCATTCTAGGATTTCACATCCTTCAATTTTTCTAGAGTTCTTTCAGTTTGTTAAAGAAGGAAATCTAAACATTATATGAGACCTTCACGAACCCCTTAGAGAAGAGTTGGGAACCCCAAAGCTCTACTGACCACACTTTAAGAACAGCTACCGTAAGAGACAAATATTAATCTTCATCGTTAGCCTTGCCCATTCATTTTTTTAGGAATCAAGTTCCTTAAACTGTCTCTGAATATTAAAACACAAAGCTAGGTTTTACATTAAAGCTCTTAAAAATCTATATTTAAGATCAGTCTGCGTCAAATCTCCCAACCATATAACACATTATTCCAAGTTTTGACGAATTGATTATTGAAACTCTAAAAGTTTTCTGAACTCTGATTGTAACTCTGAAAATTTCACACTAAACACATCCAATAGAAAAAAATGCGAATAAAAAATGCGGTGCGCTCACTAATGAAATACATAAATTAGTTCATGCACTCGACAAACATTTTCCTCTTTATCTAAACAATCGTCACGAATACATTTATATAATATAAAATATAAGAGATATAAAATCATAAACATTTAGTGAAGGTACAGATGTTGATTTGAAAGCATGTGATCATATGACATTTTTTAAATTTTTAATAAGATTTTGTGTATGGCCGTTTTTTAAAAGATCTCGTATACGAAAGATTTCACAAAATAATAAACTAGTAGCATCTACAACATTCAAATAAAGCCCAGTTTTCTGTTTGAGAGAATCATACACTTGTTTTTTTTTTCATTGTATGTAATAATCCTGTTTACATGGCGATATGAATTTTGAAGTACTCTTCTACGCATACTTTTTCAATCAACCCACAGGAAAAATAATGCATCAATATTTTAATTTATTTGTTAATGTTTGGGGAATAATTTTGCTTCTATTACTTTGCTAAAAATGTCTATGCTAATCAAAGTAATAACACAATCAAGAGTCATATGAACCTCATGTTTAAGAGGTTCCATTCCTGTCGGTAATTGGAATTATTTAGTGTTTTCATTTCCCATATTGTCTCAGGCACATAATTTTGTATTGTTCCCTTAAAAACAAGGTCTGAGGCATTTAAGAGTCTCATTATACTCTCAGTTCTAATGTATACATTTCTTGATTCTTGAGAGAGATTCTTTACAGCAGAAATTATTCGTCCATTTTTGCCTATCTTCTAACATAATGCATATTACATATGTACATATTACATAATGCATATTATGTACTTTTCTATTATTTAAGATTGATATTTGGACTTCTTATTGACAATCTGAAGAAGAAAACGATATATACAAACACATGACTTTTTTCAAGCTTCTTTTCAAAAGTATTCAGATTATATATATATTTATATATTTATTTAAATACTAAACATTAAAATCTATTTGACAACTTTAATAAAATGAAAACAGGATCTTTTTTACTAAGAATATACAATGCACAAATATTGATCGGTTCTTATTTTCATTATATTTTTTCGTTTATTTTCATTTTAAACATAAGAAATAAACTAAATGATGTGGAAATAAAAGCAGACTAATCCAGTAATATGAACAAATATGAAAATATTAGCTTTCCTTCATAACTCTTTTGGATTATGAAAAAACCCTTGGAAACTAAGTCATGAAAACGCAGGGTTTTTTCGTGTTAGAGTTCTTTCTCCTATGAAGAAAAAAATTCCGAAAGACTTAGATGCATCCAAAATAATTCATAAACTTAATCTGAACTTCTTCATAAATAAATCTTGTAACTTATTTATTTAAATCCAAATCATGTGTTGCAGTGAAGCGAATCCCAAGGTCCTGGGTAGTCTCAGTTTAAAATTTACCTTCCATTCTCTCCTCTCTCTTTTCTTTATCTTCCAAAATCTTGAAATGAATGCGTAATGAAAAAGAAATATAATGTGAACTTATATTATTATCTCCATTTGCTGTAATAATATGATTAGTAACTTGATATTAATATGTACTTCAAATTCTTTTGTAAGCCATTTCAAGAAAAAAGTTATTCAATATCTAAACAAGAATTGTTTATCAATTCATGGATGTATGGCTTGATTAAATCTAGAAAACTGGAATTTAAACATATTTTTGCTTATTGGAAAATATCTCAAAGAAAAATTAGTATTAAATTAACTTATTCAACAATACTGTAACAAAATATGTCATACTAATGATAAATTTTTAAGTGTACGTTAAATATATTTAGCTAAAGATATGTATAACCTCTTTTAGAATGGTTGATCAAAATATATGTGTTTTTATTTTTGATGAAAAATCAATTACCTTTTGCTAAGAAATTTTAAATTAAGTTTTTAAACACACATTTCTTTTAAATAAAAACATATGAAAAATTCTGAACTAGTAAATATTTAATTTATTCAGTATTGTTAGTATTGTTAACTTAGAAATTTTAAATTAATACAATAAATATAATTTTCTTTATAGTTTTCAAAGACAAAATTTTTCTCTTACATAAAATTATTTAAATTACATTAGTTTTTATATTTTATACTTTTCATATTTGATTATATAAGTTTTATAGTTTATTTTGCAACACCATTATGAGGCAACTGAAAATGAATTTTCAATAATATCTTGTAGTTTACTAAAAATAAATTAATATGCAAATAATTCAGAAGATTTTTTTCTCACTATTTTATTACGAATAGTTAAGTCGAGTTAAATCATTTCATAAATTAAAATATATGTTTACTATTAAACGCATATTTTTAAAACATTAAGTGTTTTGTAAACTTTAAAAAAATATTTAATACATTTATTTTTTAAAAAAAGAATTTATTTAATTTGTCTTGTATAAAGTATTGCTTTTTATTGAGAAACTACTTCGAGCATCTTTTTAATATTTGTGCAAAATCACAAATTAGTTATTCTTTTTTTTTAACTTTTCTTCTTGTAGATGTAATATTATTCTTATTATAATTTCTGTTTTTGAATTATGATACGCAATGTGAGCCTATTTACACATATTTTGAAAGTTTCGATGCGATTGTTTTTAAAATTTTACCATTCTTTTAACATACCAGAGTTATGAAAGCATTGAACGAGATAAATCTTTTATCAGTGAATTATAAAGATTACTATTAAATCCTGAAATTTGACGTTTTTACGTTTAGAAAAAAATGTTTTTCTTATATGATGATTTGAATAAGTTATAAATATTAAAAAATACAATAATTCTTGATAAAAATTTCTGGATAAATATTTTTGATTAAATTATTTATCCGAGCATTCTCTTTTTTTATAGTTTGTTTCTTAGTAGGTACAAAAATCAATACCTGGAAACAATATCAAAGAATAAAAAAGAAAACTAACTTGATCGGATGAAAGAGGATGAACAAAAATTAAAATAACTTTGCTTTGCTCTGTTATTGGGAAACCTCAGAATATTCCTCATATTAAATTTACGTAAAACAAAAAGCAACGGTATGTGCAAAGAAGGAGAAAATGCTTTTAAAAATTATGTTTTATGCTTTTAATTTAATCGAAATTGAAGCTGATATAATTTTTTAAGTTTAAATTAGGTAATAACCTATTCCTGTATTATACATTACCAAATAAACAACAACAATATATTTTCAGTAATATAAAAAAATAGCTTTTAACAATAAAAAATGGCACAAAATCTATGATAATGATCACATATTTTATTGACAAATTGCATCTACTTAATTGAATTAAAACTAATCAACTATCATTTTTGCAGTGATTTAAAAACATTTACAAAACTTTAGTCGCCCATCCGGTATAGTGGTTAGCGACGCTGACTGCTGTGCCGTAGGGCCTGGGTTCGAATCCCGGAGAAGGCATGGATGTTTGTAAATGTATAATACCCCTTCGCGGCTTGGAGGTACTCTAAATAGCCGTCGAGCCGCAAGTCCTCTTGTGAGGTTGGTGGAAGGGGAAGAGAGGTGGGAAGTCCCTGACCACTCCCAGGTTGTTCTCCCTCAAAATTGGAGTGGAACCGAGCCAAATCGTACTATCACCTGCATGGTGCTCAAAATTATGGCTAACTGCCAGGCGTACATTATAGCCCGATGCCATGATGAATTTCGTGGGCCTCGATCTGACTACGTCAGAGAGGTGGAATTAGCAACAACAACAACACAAAACTTTAAATCAATAAAGTCCGAAAATTTTAAACACTGAATTTTTAATACCATCATAAAACTCTAAATTCTCAAAATTAATCAACATATAAAAAAGACATCACAGCACTTTTACAAAATCTCGGCAGTAGCCCATACCAAAGGAAAAGAAGCAAATGTGAAAATTAGCTCAGATTAGAAGTAGCCTTTTTACACTCCAGTGTGTGTCATCCAAGAAAGTCATTGTGAGACAGAAAATTGAAGACTAATTTCATGCAAATGCACAATAAATTTTATAGAAAACGAAAATATTAATATAAAATATAAAATTATAAATGTACATTTCAAGTACTATATAATATATAAGAGTTAATTTCAAAGTTATTTCCAGGATAGCATTAATAAATCGGCAAATTTCACTCGAATATGTAGTAAATATCTCAAATTATAATGTTTTGCTCTTGGATCATTATAAATTTGTTTATAAATTATACAACTTTTTTTGCATAATTTAATTTCCCCAAATAAAATGGATAAATCCTTTTCACGATGTATCTTTTTAATGATTTTTCCTGAAGCAACAAATAGGTTTATTTTTTTTTGGACGGAAAAGAGAAACATATCTTCTCCTAAGGACAATCACATGCACTTCGATAACAAAAAAATCAATCATCTTGAAAGTATCGTGGACATTTGTTCAATCTATGTCTTCGCAATCGTTACACATAGAAATCAGCATCTCCTTCATAACTGTTATGTCAGCGAACCATGTTCAGGCCTCTTACTGAAAAAGATTGGCTGTCTACCGCAAGAAAACCTCGACACTCCAGCTATTCATATTTGTTTGGGTAGAAGAATTGTGAGGAATACATATGTTACGCAGCAAGAAATAGTCTGACATTCAGATAAGCCAAGAGATGTCATCTGGGAGAGCTTTTCTCCGGAATTTTGGTGAAAACACAGTTATGCAATGTTTGAATGAACTACAAAAAAATGTGCTGCATTTGATTGAAATGGGTGATTTAATCATAGAGAAGATAATTTCCTTCTTAAAACAACTTTCTCCCCATGAGCATTTTTAATATGAATATAATTTATTTGTTCCTCAATTGAATTTTTATTTAAGAACCAAAATCTAAAATTATAGGTTAATCATATTATGTGACAATATGTTTGCATGTTAAATTGCTTTTATTTCATTATATTGAAGTATTTCGTTATTTTGTGCAGGATGAAGAAGATGTTTATCTTTTAAAGGAGAAAGAAGAGAGAGAGATTACAAGTGGTTTGAAGGTATCGAGCATTTTCATTCTTAAAATCCTTATTAGTTTAATTTTAATCTACTTAGGTTGTGCATTGAGGTTTTCAGCGTTCTACTGATGCCACATAATGCAATAAATTCTGCTTCAAAATAAACGTTATTTTGCGTAAATTTTGCTTACATGCTTTACGATTAAAAGCTCTCCCTCCTCCTTTTCTAAATATGTAAGAAATCATCTTATAATTGTAGTAAAGTAGTAATAATCCGTAAATATATAAAATAATAAAAGGATTATTGAAAGTTGTAATGAGTCGATAGCTGTCACGAAACAAAAAAATTGAACTTGTGTGTTGAATCTAATTTTTCTCAATGCTTGAAATTCCTTGAAATAATAGGTATTAAAGTTTAAACATGGTTTTCGTAATGTTATGAGGACTCTTTCTACAGAAAGATTGAAATTATTAAGAGTTATCTTCTGTTCTAAGCATGTTTTACTAAGTTTCATTAATCTGGTGGTAGCAGTCGTAAGCAGACGTGGATAACGGAATGTCATTCAAATTGAGGCTTACAGTCTGGATTCCACTACAGACTATCAAACAAAATAAATCTCTTTCAAAGCACACATAATTTTATAAAATCACTTTGTCTTTCGGTATGAAAGATTAATTACAAACTCGGGTGTCAATAAATAGAAGTTCTAAAGGAAAGAAAAGTCCACTGCCAATTTCTAAATATTTAGTCTTCAACACTACATTTTCTGAAATAAATGTGCATGATTTTCTTTAATTCTAATTAAATAACTTATGTATATAAAATGCATTAATTCAATCAACTCTCTCAACCAATTTTTAAAGTTAAACAATTTTTTATAAGGAACATTTCTAACATTTAATTTATTTTTGAATAAAATTTATCCTAATAATTTCGGAAAATATTGTGTTTGTCATAAAAAAAATATTACGCATTTGTAAGGTGTTTTTAATATAAGTGACCTTTTGTTAAAATGTTTAAAATGTTGCTTCTGAACCACTAAGTGTTTCAATCATTATTTGCTTAGTAACTATCTAGTCTAAAGTATGTGTGTGCAGTATTTCATCCAAATTATATTTTTATGTTCAATTCTCCGATAAAAATTTTACTGTACAAGGTCTACTATTTTTTTATTAAAACATTTTAAACTTGAGAATAATGTTTCCCTTTCTTCGCATTTATTTATACAAGCATCAAGAAGAATAGATTATTGTAAGTGTTTTTGTCTAAGCTATAGTTTATAACATAAAATTACTTAATAAATGTTTCCTAAGGTAAATAATTAATTTTTTAAAAAAATTTCAATTTTGGTCTTGAAGAGCGACTAAAACTTAAATAATATGGAACACAAACTAAAAATGTCATAAAACACATGTGTCTGTGTGTTCTTTTTCACAAAATTCAAATCCTGTCTCGAATTCATTTAAATTAAGAAAAAAGAACTATTATATTATGCTTAGCCTGAAGACTTTTCTCAGCCCGCAATTAGCAGTTCAAATTGAAAAAGAAACTATAGCATTTTAAACAACTTTCAAGTAAAAACATTTATATTTACTTGTCAGAAGTGTTAAGCCTAACGATTCCTGAAGATCTGCAATGCGGAGAGACTGATATATATATATATATATATATATATAAGTGTTAAATCTGTCGAAGATCAAATTCTTCACGTTTGCATGACGGGAAATTTTTAAAGTGGGGTGCCAGTTTAGGTATTGTGCTTGTCATGTGACCCAAGCTCAAAATTATGAGATCTGCTGCCAGAAGCCCTCATGAAATATCAAATTAAAATGTAAATAAAGTTTACAGTTTAAATTCAACCTGAATTACTCATAATGGTATTTGAAAAAATTTCAGACTTTTCGGTTTTCTCTTATAATTAAAATGAACACTTCTGATTATTTCTTTTTAGTATATTTTAATTTAAATATTAATGATTTATAAATCGGAAAATCTCCAGAGTGTTAAAGAGAATCGAATGTATTTAAGAAATAAATAAAGGTTTTTCCTTCCAGTAAAATGTGCAAGCATGTATGCAATGTGTCACACAGGCACCGGATGGTGTTCCATGGCTGTTGAGAGAGTTCGTGGCATGGTGTTTTATGTCTCTTGCACTTGATTGGTCAATATGGGAATGGTTATTACCGGTCGTAGAGGGTACTGGAGTTGTTATACAATGATGTCACGCATGGGCTTGATTGTAAAGAAATCTGGTGATCTAACAATCCAAGGCCGCTTAGCTGTTGACACTCCGCAGTGCATGTCGGGTTTCAAAAACGATACGAGGGCTTTTGAAAAACACCCCTAGAATGCCATCTACCGTCTCCGTAGTGCCACGTGGCTGCATGGAAACCGAGCTTCTTAAGGCAATATCTTCTACTGACCATTGTGGCTAACAAGTATAAATAATACATAGAATTCCAATTAAATCTTTCTGCAACACCGAAGAAAGAAAATCCATCTCCTCTTATCCCTGTTTCGTGACCTCGTTCAAACTCAGTGAGCTTTTAATATTGGCTTCTTCGTCGTCTTTTGGACATTATAGTCTACTAGCGTCACACGTATCCATCTAACATGGAATTTTAACAAATTTCACCTTTCAGATGTATAAATATGCCTATGAAATTTCATTTGTCTTCCACAGCTCTATGGTGCTGTTATTTTTTCCATCAGCGAATATACAAATATAAATATGTGAAATTAATTAATTTTTGGTAAAAAAACTTTTTAATTATAGAAAAAGTTACATACCAAAAAAATAACTCGAAACTCTTGTGAATTTTTAATAAATTATTTAAAATTTAATACAAATACCTAAAGGGTTTTGACTTCTACATTAGATTTATATATAGATAATTTATAAATAAATTATGGAGAATTAAAAAAAACAAAGTTTTGAATATCTATAAATAACTTAATTCCATTTTGTCTTATTCAATACACTATGATTGTATTCATGTACTTCTCAAAATTAAAATTCTCAAATTCAAGTCTCTAAATTTAAAAAAGTTTCAAACTCAAGTCTATAAAATAAAAAAAGAATCTCAAATTCAAGTCTCTAAGAAAAAGTTTGAAATTTAAGTCTTCAAAATAAAATGATAAGTGATTATTTAAAGCTGAAATGAGCTCCACAGAACGAAGTAGCACGATGAACTATTACGCTAAAATAGAATATCACCAGATATTTTAACTTCTTACATTAGAGGAATAAAACGTATTAGTGTTAATGAAAAGAATCAGAAATGAATTCTGTCGAAGTTTTAAGTTATTTATGCATTTAAAGTCAACTCTAACAAAAAAAAAATATAATGAATATCTAACACGAAATCAAAATACCAATTTCCAACCGAAGGATAAACTATCAAATTCTACAAAAGATTCTTGTTTTCCGGATAGTCAATACTTTGCAATAAAACTAATTATTATAATACGAATAATCCCTACACTAATATAAATATTCAATAATTCAAAGCTAAATAAGTAAATGTAGAGATTTAGTTCTGGAAGAGGCAAATCTCATTTGATTTAACAACTTTTTCTTCCCTTGTTTGCCAGATTAATTCATGCAGAGGTTCAGAAAGCATTCGATGTAATGAAATTAAGGAGTTCCCCCTAAATTTCCTTTTCTCTATCGAGGAGAAACTAATCTGATATAAATAAGGAATACCGGACAAAAGAGATATGCTTAATGCTCTTTTCTGAGAAAAATGGAAAAAAGCAAACCTGATTATTGATATAAAACTTCTGAAAGGTACGTGTTTATACTACAGAAATGCTGTAATGATTTTTACGTTATCGAGAATTTGATATACATAGGATCTATACGATTAGAAAAATCTGTGCTTTGTTAATTTTTGCTTAGTTTTCACCAAATATGAAAAGATTTAAACGTAGTATACAGGGTGTCCAGTCTTAATGTGACCCAATAGCTAATTCCCGAACCGTTCGGTTTAGATATGCACTTCCAATTTGAAAAATGTTTTAAAACTGGTAAAGAATGTTTTTACGTGCTTTTCGAACCCAAAAACCCATTTAGAAAAAAGTTACAAAAATTAATTTTTATATGGTCCCCAGGTCCTATCACTTATATTTAGGAAAAGATGCAGTATACAAAAACAAAGTAAACACAAAAAGTTTCATTTTATTACAATAAAAACTGACCGAGTTATGCCTACATAAAATTGAAGCATCTGAATTGCTCAGAAAAGGGGGTCGTATATAAATTGAGTTTAGAGAACAGTAATTCACTATCTACAGAAAGAGCAAAAGAAAAACATCATAGTAATATTGAAACATCGTAGTAAGCATCATAGATTGACAATTTGTATTTCTGTATGACAAACAATAAAAGTTAAATTAAAGAAATACAACTTGTACAGAAAAGATTAAAACAGCTTGTTTTAACAAATAGCAGCAAAATAATACAGGATTTGCCGTTCAAATTATAGCATAATATGGAATGAAGCGCCAATCATGAATCAGGGGCTTTATTATATCAGAATGACCAAATTAACTTAAATAATGGTGAAGGCACGAGGTGTGGCACAAGACAAGGTTTATGACAACTCCCAGTTTTATACAAGCATTAAACAGCATGGGCAATTGTACAATAAGATGCATGTCTTCGAGTGGGAAATTTAATGGCATAAAGTCTTGCCGCCTCTCTCTTATTTCGATTACACTGCCCATAAAACTGTACCATTTCGCAGTATTCTTCATTTGTAAAAATCACGTTCTCTCGTACTAGAATTCGTGATATTAGAATACGACTGTATGCAATTGCAAGCGACTACACAACAGATTTTTAACTTTCGTCATGATCAGCAAAAACGCAGCAAATTTAGACTGAAGCCGCAGCATATAAGTCTATTTTTTGGAACTGTTTTTGAAATGTTTTCTTCGTCCAAAATATTTTATTTTTTCTATGTTTTACACGTGCACAGAATAAATTTTATTTCTTAAGTACTCAATTATTGTATTATTAACGTATGATTTTAAATTTAAAAACGATTTACATAAAATGACGTGCAAGAGCGAAAGTTTCCTGGCAGAGTTACAACTAATTTCACTTTGGAGACGGCCCCTTACTAGCTTCTTGAAAATGGCCGAGAAAACGGATAAAATATGTGTTTTTTGAAGTTCCATAACTCGGCCAGTTTTTATCGTAATAAAAGGAAACTTTTTGTGTTTACTTTGTTTTTGTGTACTGCATCTTTTCCAAAATATAAGTGATAGGACCTGGGACCGTATAAAAAATTAATTTTGTAATTTTTTTCTAAATGGGTTTTTTTGGTTCGAAAAGCACGTAAAAACATTTTTTACCTGTTTTAAAACATTTTTCAAATTGGAAGTGCATATCTAAACCGAACGGTTCGGGAATTAGCTATTGGGTCACATTAAGGCTGGACACCCTGTATAAAAAGAAGCTTTTATTTTTGATAGCTTTATTTTAATTTAGTGTTTATGAAGATCTTTTGAATTGCATTGCTGAATTTACTACCAATAATTGTTTCCTTTCTGATTTTACTTTATATAGTCAATAGTATATTAAAAAGAGTTTTTTTTATTTCATTACATTGTTCTTTTATCACTGAAAAGAGATTTTAGAAGGGCTATTTTTTTAAAATTTTCTTTAGTGAATTAATTTTTTTTCATACACATCAACAAGAGCTAAGTATATTGTTTATTAAATCTGAATTGCTCATACTATATAGCAATTTTATTATAAAACTGATGTTTTTATTTATTGAAAAATTGAATAGTACATTGATACGAGACTTGTTTGGAAACAAAGTACCGCTACATTCTACCGAAAACCGCAGATGTAGTATCGCAGTTCAACACTTGCACACACGTGTCTCTGGTTGATTGTCAGTCTAGTGCCACCATTACAGCTGAATTGTGTTGTTTTTACACATGTTAAGGAGCGTTCAAAATATTTAAGACGATTGCTGATCCCACCGGCTGTAAAGTACGTTCTGTAATCCGTTTTTTGAATGCAAAGGAAGCCCAGATGAAATTAATCGTCAACTTATTGAGATGTATGATGAAAATTAAATGAGTGATGAAATGGCCAGAAAATTTGTTCGAAAATTCAATGATGGACACACTGTTGTCCATGAAGAATCACGGTGTAGGCAGCATTCTTTTGTCAATCATTGCTTGCTTGAAGCATATTTTTTCAACTAAAAGGGTGGAGGGATTTATCAGCATGCTACGACGAAATTTTGCAGAAGAAAAAAAATTGTTTGATCCGGCAGCAATCTTGTTAGATTTTATGAAGCCTTCTACATCAAAATATATTTAGCTTACTATTTTGAATCTGTGTTATCTAAGCTTTTATTAAACATTTTTTTTCTTCTAAATAATTATTTTCTTTCATTTCCGGCTCGAAATAAAAATAATATTTACATGTGTTTATATACGAAATCATGCCCCGACTTACGCGAATTCCACTTGTGTGGTTATCATTTAGTACCACTAGCGAATAGGTTCACAAACTTTTCTCAACTGGCACCCCATTCTCAAGGAAATATTTATCGATATCACCCCTCCCACACTAGAGAAATAAGAGTGTACATAATACATGGTGAAAAAAAGAGTTAAGTAAAATATCCTATTATTAATAGAAAATATATTTTTTTAATTTAAATTTTTTTAAACCCCAATTTTAATTTCGAATCTAAAATAGCTATTTCCACAAATATGCGTAAATGTGTATTATTATATATTTTAGTTATAGGTAGGATAAAAAAATGTTGGAATTGAAACACGCTACTGAATTTCTTCTTCATTTAAAAGAGTGGAATAAAAGTTGTGGCTTACCTGTTATAAAGACAGACAGGGGTTTTGATGATACGAAGTAATTCATAATAAATTATTTCTTTCAAAATAAATATAAATTGACAGTTTCAGTTTTTAAAGAATCACACTTTAATTCCTGGTTAACATATTTCATTATGATTCTTGGATAATATACGAAATGAAATGCAGTGGACGAAACATTTTTCCTACTACTGCACAGAGAAAGACAACGCGTGCACACACTACAGAAATTAAAATCACTATACCATTCAATTTAATGTAGGTCTGAATGTAATGTAAATTTTTCATTCACTTCCCAAACTACCGAAATATGTGAATTTTTGTACATGTGATATAGAAATGATTTAAATGCATACAACCAACATAAGATAAACAGTATTAAAGTTTACTTTTGTTTTTACATAATAATCGTGTTTTTTCAGTCCTTATAGGTTAATCTGCCCAAGCCTCTCCATAACACCTCAACGCCCCCTAATTTTCTCTGGGATTTTTACTGCCCCCCTGAAAGCCTCAAACGCCCACAAGGCTGCGTTATCACCCACTTAAAGAATCTATGACCTAGCGCGTACACTCATGTATTTTTGTACACTAATAACTAAATCTTATGAAACCTTAATATCATATTAAAATTTAGCTTAAATTTATGAAATTTCTGATTTTTTCCCTGATTTTTATTTTTTTTTCATACACACTATATAAAAGTAATTATACTCCTACCCCTTGAATAATTTAAATTTTTAAATACAATTTCATTAATGTGAAAGCAAAGAAAGATGTACTCTAAGAAGTATTTTTTTCTCTATCACAGCACAGGAAACTATTAAAAAGAATCACTTTGAAAGGCGACGAGAGTAAATAAATAAGGAATTTCAGTGAGAGCTTAATTTTTTTTCTTTACTTTTCAGCTGAAGTATTGATAAAAAAAAATACATAAAAAATAGATTTAATCACTTTCAAGGGAGAAATAATAATTTGTGTGCATTATCTTCTAAAAAACGGCAAGAGTAAAATTAACCGCGAAGTATTAAGAGTAATTTAAAAAAATATGTCTGTTTAAATAAACTTTTTTTAAAAAAAATAATTCTAAAACCAAAATTATAATTACTTTTATATTGAAAAAAATTGAAAGAGTTTTTTCTTAGATTTAAATGTATGGCCATACAAGCTTTCTAAAGTGCAAATAACTGTACTAAGTTTCTCAAAAGGTGTTTTGGTGGTTATTTCAATCCCAGATATGTAATTATATATGAATAATTAATTATTTTTTTAATAAGGGAATTCAAAGAATATTTTTTCTTGCATGTAACCTAAAGAATTAATTGCGATTTTACTCAGTTATTTTTATTAAGAAACTGGTTTTGTTTATACCAACGCGTAAATACATCTTTAGATTTAATAAATTAATCTCTGTTGTAATAAATCTTGTAATTATATTTTTGAAACTCTTTTATCAAACGTTAAAAATTCTAAGATATTTTTTCCTTAAAATTTTTAATATAGCATGTAAGTGTACTACAAAATAAATATTATAATCAGTTACGTAATTATATGAAAAAGAAAAATGTAATTATTGCAAGATCCGGCGTTTTATGCGCAATTTTTACTCGAAAATAAGATTTTTTAAAATTTTATAAAGGCGTGTTATACGCTGCAAGTTTTAAAAATGAAAGTTTTAAAAACAATAAAAAAAGAGATGAGCATAAAAAATTAGACCTCTACATACTGCGAAGTAGTGTTTATTTAAAAGAACTGACATTCCATATGAATTTAAAAGGATGTAGTTTTAGAAGTATATTATTTCTTCAAAAAAAGCTTTGGATAACCACTCAAATAAATAACTTCAAAATATAAAAAAAAAGCATCGCACGCTAAGATTTCAGGTATTTTTCGTATATAAAAAAGTGGATGCGCATTATACGCTAAAAGTACTTAAAAATTAAAAAAAAACACAGCTTGAACGTATAGATAAGCGTTATACGCCAGACTTTAAGTTAATGATTTTACCCAAAATATTATATAATTTTCAATAATTAAAAAATAAATACATAAAGATCTATATTTTGTGATCGTTTGTATTTTTTAAATCCTAAATTGACATTATTTTCAAAAGATCTTTCCTTTAGTTGTACATAATTT
Organism: Trichonephila clavata; assembly: GCA_019973975.1. Classification (NCBI taxonomy): domain Eukaryota; kingdom Metazoa; phylum Arthropoda; class Arachnida; order Araneae; family Nephilidae; genus Trichonephila; species Trichonephila clavata. Next base: position 20,201 of record BMAO01026593.1, read on the forward strand.
TATGAAACAGAATTATTATGGAGATAGTACATGATTTTGAAAAAGACTGAATAAATTCCGCAATCGAATTATTTTTTTTATTTGTTGACAATTCATATTTAAAGGGCCTAATTATATCAGTACCTTGCATTAAATTAAGCAGTAATTTCATTTGGATTAGTTGATTTAGAGTTGTGCAATGAGTTAACATCAAGTTCGTGAATTAAATATAATGAAAGAAAAAAATATTTTGATAGCATATTACTTCACATAAAATTTTAAAGGAAATTAATTTTTTTTTCAGGTATGATTTATTGAACCAAGCAGTCTTATAAATCTGGCTGATGTTTCCCGTTTTCACATGAGTCTTTCTTTCCATAGAGCTTCTCCATATAATTTGCATAGAATAAAAAATTAATAATATTGACATAAAATGTTTCAAAAAATTAACTCAAAAGTCGCAGCAGATGTTATTTACCGTTAGTAATGATTATACATTATTATATTACATACATTATAAAAGTGCAAACTTAATCACTTCACTAACACAAGGCAATTTAGACTGCCGGGACGCTTGTGTACTACGACGCCGGGTTTTATTAAGGGCAGCGCTGTTGAGTTCGCTGCTAACGTGTGGATTTCTCCTGATTAAGGCAGCATTAAAACGAGCTGGGCAATGCTAGGGCGCATGTGCTATTAAGGCTATTGGTGAGGCTGTCAGAAGCTTGTAGAGAATGCCTCTGTGAGTTTTTTAGCGATTCGAAAGTCTCTTTAAAGGTGGAATACATCCCACCCACAAAAACGACACGTGATATAGAGTCACTTCTATTTGGACGTATTTGAAAAAACCATTCTATTATTGGGCTAAGTCTCTCTCACGCAGTGTACTCTGAAGCCGGTGACTGATGTGGGAACTTCGCCGGTCATCTTACTGTGGGGGAGATCAAGGGAGGTGAGAGGTTGACTTCCCTTAGGACATCAGTACCAGAGTGACCAGTCCGGGATAGTTTCCCACACGAAATTACATACACATGATTTATACACATCATGGACGTCTACAGCGTTTCAACAAGCTGCATTTAATGGTAGAAAATAAATACGGTTTCGAAGCACTCACAAAATGTTTTTTTTTTTTTTTTGCTTGAACAGCTTTAATATGACTTGGAGAGAAAAATAAAATGTCATTAAAACTCGTTTCTAAATTTTAGTGAGGAGAAATTTTGCAATAACAATAGGGTATATAACACACACAATAGGTGCCCTCATGCACCATAAGATGTCGTTTTAAGTACAATAGAATGTCCGTTAAAGATCCATATGACTACGGTTACTTTTATCAAAAAATTACAGGCCCTTGCATTTGCACTGGTATATTGAATGGTGGACACAGAGGGCCAAATTAGATGGGATGATCTTTACAGAGGAATTACACTTCTTTGCCTGAAACAGAAAAATGCTTGTTGTAGTTACTATGCCATCAGACACCATGGGATAAAGTTGTGCGGCTTCTGTCGAAGTGCTTACCTGCTCCAAGACCTGCCCTCTATATCATAATTTTGGGTGCCATTAAACTCCCTCTCCCCATCCCCTTAGGGCATATTTCTCGTACAATAATCAGACAGATATCCTCATTTACCTTCAAATCTTGCCTGTGTTCCATTTTATTAGGATTATTCTTAACCACGAGTGGTAATGAATCACGAGACACAATACTTCATAAGCGACCAGATTGCATTATTGCCTCGGTCTGTTTATTCTTCCTATTTGTGCCTATTGAATACGTCTGGATGATGATTCAGAACGATTGGTTCTGCATGCACCACTAGCTGCTACATCATATAAATCATGGTCGTATATGGAGGCATAATTAGCTGTTATACTTAAGATAGACATCCAAATCTTCTTGCATTTAAAGTCAAGACGTTTAACTACGGTTATAACCAGTCGCATCGACGGCACTCAATATTGATTTCTTTGTCTTCTTTCACAAGTGAAAGATGTATTTTCAATTATTTCAATTTTTTGTACCAGGAATTATCTCATCAATATATCTGAAATTGTTGTAGCGTTTTTCCTAATACTGCTTTTTAGATTTTTATCAGCCTGATATCATATTAATGATAGTAGTAAAAAAATAAACGAAAGATGTCATTCGAGTTTTGAAATCTTATAAAATTTATAAATGCCTTCTCTTCAATGTTTTCTAAGGTGATATTTTTTTATGAATGCTTAAAATACAATCAAAAAAATATTTGTTTTCATTATACTTACAGAGGGATGTATTATACATGAAAATAAGGAATCATAATATACAAAAGACTTTCCTTTAATAATTCTATAATGCAATCTAGCCAATTACGTTCAGAAATAAATAGTTATTGTTATGTTGAGAAAAATATTATACATGCTGGCCACCGTAAATGCAACACCCTGAAGGAAGCACGCAAATAACATGAAATTTACAACATGCATTAGCGGAGGTGAGATATGCAAATGATTAGAATTTCAGCGCAGACACACATCACGCACGCCTATGGCGCCACCTCAAAGCGCTATTTAAGGTTTGGAGATTTCGACGATTTCAAGTTCGGAAATTGTGTTTTTCTTGTGGTTTTTTCAAAAAACGATCAGTTATGTCTCGTAAAAAACAGCGATCAGCTTTTGATCAAGTATCCGAGTTCGACAGAGGAAGAATAGTGGCCTACCGAGATTGTGGATTATCTTTCAGGGAAATCGGTAGTCGTGTTGGACGAAACCAAACAACTGTAAGGCGGATATGTGACCGTTGGGGGCAGAAGGGTACGACGGACTGACGTGGTCGATCGCATCCACCTCAGTGCAACACTTCACGTGAGGACAGGCAAATTGTGCTCATGGCAGTGACGGATCACTCAGTCACATCAAGAACCATAGCACAGCACATTGAGTCTGTAACGCATCATTCAGTGTCTGTGCGTACCATTCGACGCCGTATACAGCAGAGTGGTCGTTCCGCAAGACATACATTGCTTGGTCTACCCTTGACGCAGAACCACAGATGTCTCCGCCGCCAATGGTGCAATGAAAGAAGGATGTGGGCGACAGAATGGAATGAAGTTGTCTTTACTGACGAGTCACGCATCTGTCTGCAACACCACGATGGTCGGATTCGAGTCTGGAGACACCGTGGAGAGAGGATGCTGAACAGCTGCGTTGTGCACCGCCACACTGGTCCTGCACCGGGTATTATGGTATGGGGCGGTATTGGATATCACTCTCGCACTCTTCTAGTACACATTGCCGGTGCTTTAAACAGCCAGCGCTACATCTCCAAGGTGTTGGAGCCAGTTGTCCTTCCTTACCTTCTGGGTTGGCCACAGCCAAATTTCAACAGGATAATGCACGCATTGTCCAAAGTTTCTTCGTCAATCACCTGATTGAATTGCTTGCCTGGCCGGCTCGCTCTCCGGATCTATCGCCGATAGAAAATATGTGGTGCATGGTTGCTCAACGATTGACCCAGATTACAACCCCCAGCTGCCACACGAGATCAACTTTGGCAATGTGTGGAAGCTGCTTGGTCTGCTGTACCCCAAAAACACATGCAAAGTCTCTTTGAATCAATGCCGAGGCGTGTGGCACAGGTGATCTCCAAAAATGGTGGCTACTCTGGCTACTGATTCTGGCAGGAGCCACACTTCACAGAAGTCTATAAATTTAATCATTTGATACTTGGTCAACATGTTATCTACAAAATAAATTTTGTTGTGCTATCTCTTGTCTTTCTTGGTGTTGCATTTACGGTGGTCACAGCAGTGTAGATTATAAGATTATAGAAAAAAATGATAATGCTCATATCTAGATGTTGATGCTGTGAACGAGAGTACAAATTTGAAACCTAAACATTATTTTGAACAATTAAGCACTAACATTTCCCATCTGCAAAATAATAAAAGAGTAATATTTCATGTTTTTCTTTTATTGTAGATAACTAAATGTCTTTATTTTATAACTTGCCTAATAAATTAGAAAAGTTTATATTAGTAGGATCTGAATAATCAAAATAACGTGTTTCTCTCTTTTATGAGATAAACTAAATTGTAATGAGTGTACATAATAATATGTTGTCGTTCAAACTTAATATTACCCAAAAATCGACCATAAATAAATAACAAACATATTAGAACAATCATTATTTTCATTTTAAAACACATGATTAGATTGCTCTTACTTTGAAGCTACAGGAAGGCTTTAAGAGAGCTTTGTAATTTTGAACATCAGTCAAGGATGACACCTGACCTGACTCCTGATTTCCCTAACTCATACATAATGCACAGTGAGAATATTGAGCTTCCACAGATATAATGTGCGTCAACCCTTGTAAACGGTGGTATTAGGTCTGAAACCCAAGACTCGACCACACCAGCCATTAGTTAGCGACAATGACTACTATACTATCCCATCCACTTTAGTAGAATTAAAGGTATTTCTATAATTGAGTTCAATTAAATTATATTTTGTCATTTCCTTTTGAAGGGAATATTTTGAAAATTATTTAAAACAAGAGATGGAAATAAACATTTGTTGTTAATTGTTAAAAGCTGTCTCATTTTAGTATTTAAGTTATTTTTATAAAAGATCTTAACATTTCTGATTTTGTAGCTGATAAATTAAAAACTATTTTCTAAATAATTTCTGTATATCTAACTTATAGTGCCGCTCACCTAACTCTGATGTATTACTTATTCAGACATAAATATCTGTTTGATTCGTTATTGTTTTTAAAATTAACAAAATATCTAAGAAATGATTCAAGTCAAAATTGAAAGGAGTAAGTTTAATGTAATAAATAACACAGAAAGCAATTGAAGTTCATTGGTATTAAACCACCTAATGAAACATATCGAATTTCCGGATGCAATAAAATTTCATCTGTGATTAAGAGATGGAAAATTGTAAACATTTATGTAGTCTTATTTATATATGTGAGGTACTACATTTGATGAAAAAAACTGATAGCATTTAATTTAATAAAATATTGTAATTTAAATTGAAAAGATAAATACTTTTCATAGAAAATTAAAATAAAAAATATTTTATTTCCTTTACAAAAAAGAAGAATCAGTCTTTCAATATCCCAAATTTAAATGTGATGATTCTTTTTTTTCAAAACTTCAACCTTAAGCTAAATTTTTCTAAAATGTCTCTAAATGTTAAAAAAAGCCTGATAAAATCATTTAGTTTTTAATTAAAAGAATACACTCTATTGTAGTAAATATGAAATTCTTTTAATAAAATTTCAGTTTATATTTAATATTCAACCCCTATTGAAGATAAAAACTTAAACGAAAATATTACACATTTTCCTTCATTCCACACATTTCAAGTTTTATTTTAAATATATTATTTTATTTTCTTATGTAAATTGACAATTAAAAGAAGTCCGTGGTAAATTTAACTTATACAAAAACTACTGATATAAAAAAGCACTAATTTATAAATTAATATTTTCCTTTTTCTCAGAGTTGAATTATAAATTTCGACATTGAGGCTAAGCAAATGATGACAAATTACACACAAAAAAAATTATATAGAATAAACGAGTGCAAATTTCATGTCACATTCAAATCAGTTTGTGTTTAATTTGGGTGGATTGACATTTGTCTTTACAAGATATTTTTTCCTTCCATTTTATTTAATGAATTGAGTATCTAAAATGGCACATTAAATTTGTTAATGACTTACGTAATAATGTAAGTATTCTTTTTTAAAAGATTTGTTTTGCGAGTTGCAAATTATACTGAATTTATATATATATATGTATATATATATATATATATAACTTCTTTCTCTTATAATTTTTATAACAATGGTAAAAAGGTAACCAAATTCCTTTTATTATTAATATGAATCTCTCGTATTAAATAACTAAAATAAATAAATTAACATAAATATTTGTTTGTAATAAAAATAATAGAACTAGAAATAAATATTATTTAAAACACGAACTTAGATTGTACAACATTGATCATAATATTCGCGAGCATAACCACTGAACAACAACAATTAAAAATATAGAACCAAATTTGCAAAGAAAATGTTTAAAAGTCTCCTTAAAAGTAAACATTTTTACTTAACAACTGAAAACTCTTTCACGTCACTACCAAATATATGAATTCAAATTCAGCATATTAGTAATATGAAGTATAGTGAGGATTTTTAACTTTTTTTCTAATGAGACTGCGCATTGGTATTTTAAACTTTGCATACTTATTACATTCCCCAGGAGTTGGTATCGCTTATATAGGTCCGCGCTAAAAGTGGTATCACTTTTAGCGCGACAATATATAAGCGATACCAATTATCGCAAGCAATTTTGACACCCAGAGGGAGGCACCTGAGCTCTTAACAATGCGAACCTGTACTAGGATTTTTATTTTGCCAAGAGCACCCAAGCCAAGCATGAACTCTAGAAATCTTTTACATACCGTATAATCATATGACATGGAGGCTGTACATTTTCTGCATCATGAAAATCCACCGACTTGGTCCGGGGTTGTACCCGCAACCTTGGGCGTAGAAAGCCAGTGACAAACCAACCAAGCCACTATTTTTATTTGTAGAAGTCACAGAGTTAAGACGGCCACTTCACATTAAAAAAAATAGATGTAAAAAAAACTGTATATGTTTTTTTTTAGAATATTTCTACAATGCATAGTATCTAAATACATTTTAGATTTGATAGAAAGACATTGAAAGCAGAAGCTTAGATTAGATTTAGACATCGAAAGCAAAAGCCTGAATTTGAATTCTCATCTGTGATATATAAATATATTACCTATTTCCCCAGCTTAAGATTTCTTTAAGGATTTATACTTGAATAACTATAAACAAAATGTAACATGTCAACAAAAATCCTTAATCTTCAAATTATTTACGTTATTATTTATTTCTGGGGGGGGGGGATGAATTTTTTATCCCAAATGTTTCTTCAAAGAAATCACCTCACGGCCATTTTCATCGAAAAAAAGTAGCATTTTATTTTGGTACACTCTTTATCATTTCGGTAAAAATTTTTACATCTTCAATTTTTTACGTTTTTAAAAAGGAGAAATATTCAAAAATATCTGTAATAAATAAAAGTAACTGGTACTTTAAAAGGGTCCATTCAAACTGTTAGATACAGTGTTAGTGAAGGGACCGAATGAAAATTTGTGTCAGGAAACTCTCCTAATGTTCTCTGAAAATTCACGGAATAAGAAACATTTTAGATAAACTAGAGCATTAGAACAATATTTAATCTTTACCTCAAATTGTTTCCAAATATTCTGTTTACTTTATTCTTAGGAATCGAATCGTGGCCTAGAGCAGAAGAAAGTTGGAATAAGAAACTTTTTCTCTCCTAGAATTTTAAATTACTACTCAAGGTTCAAATTTTTTATTATAATTTTTTTTCATATTTACATTTTAGTGCATCATCATAAATATGCGCCTTTTAAAAATTCTTAGTATTAATGCAAATGCAAATTTAATTTTTGTGAATAACTACAAAAAACCAGGGGGTTTAACACAATGCTCTCAAAAGCGGCTATAGATTTCATTTAAGGAAGAATCGATCACACATAAGTCTCGAAATTTAGAAACTAAAAGAAGAGGGAATGAATAAAAACTAAAGTAATAATATGTAGGTTTAAATGTGTATACTATGAATTTTTTAAGAACTTTTTGTAAATTATTACCGATTTTTTTGTGAATGGATAACTATTTTTGTCTTCAAATCTGAGTCAAAATGGATGTTTAGTTGTTACAATGCTTATTTTTGTTCCTCACAACTGAAATAATTTTAAAACTAGTTTAAGTGTTAATTAACTTACTTTATATTATGTGTTAACAAAACAAATGCCATGGAAGAACATTTTATGGAAGATATGTAATTTGGTTTTAAGTGCAAAAAAAGGTACCTAACAGTTCCGACGATAAACATGCGTAATTCTTTATTTTTTAAAAATTTAATCTTTATTGTAACCTCTGCATATATATATATAAGGTATTTTTAACATGAGTTTATAGGTATTGCATTTGTGTTAAGGAATTGAGTATATTTTACTCTAATTTTTACAGCCAAATGTTACAATTAACGTAAGGTTTTTATTTTTATTTTTCACCACACATTCATTTCATTTCTAAAATGAGCTAGTGTTCGTCTATTTCGTCTACAAGCTATAAATATTTGATGGCAAAATAATTTTAGGAATAAATAGAGTTTAAAATATTTCATTTGTAATGCACAAAAAATTGAAGAAAACTTTAAGGAAATGTGTGTTTATTCAAGAAATCATAGCCATGTTTCTTTTTTAAAAAATGCCTGACATTCCAATGCTTCTTAAAAATATTTATTACGTATTTTGTTGTTATATAATTTAAAATAAAAATTCAAATTAGTTTTAATAAATACATGAAACTATGAAATATATAAAATTATCTGCGTTCTCAATCTAGTTTCTAAAATACTCCGTAAGACAAACGGCTGGTATATTTCAATGAAGGAAATGAAGGTGATATGCTTAGCTTCGAGATACTTCATGAAAGACATTAGCTTTTTTGCACTTCAAAGACAATTTAACATTTTAATCAATTATTTTTGATAATTCTTTACATCAACCAATCTTATTTATTTCTGAACTTTTTTTAAATAAAAGTGGGGCCAAATTCAATCTATTTTCCTTAAACAGCTTTAAAAGAGAAGAATTTTGATTTGCATTTCCCGTCAATATCATTTGCCCAGAAGAAGTACAAAGCTCATTGAAAATGGGAGTTAAAAATAATGTAAAATGAAATAAAAAATATTTCTCCAATTTCTTTAACGTTCTACCTGTATATGTATATAAAATTATTACTAACTCCTTTATGAAGGACAGACAATAACACTATAAGTAATCGTTACAATACCTTAAATGATGATTTTTTATTTAGTACTTCTCTGTGTAGAACACGTTTTACACTTTTGAAAGGAAGCAAAAATAATATACGAATGGGTAAACCTATATATATATATATTATATATATATTATATACATATTTGTGT
>BMAO01026595.1:0-90722 GCA_019973975.1 Trichonephila clavata
TCAAATTGATGTGCTATTAGGGATAGAATTGAAGGCAGAGTCAAAATGGTGTGCCATTAAAAGCATATCCAAAATATATTCTATGAAAGGTAAAACAAAACAGTTGTAAAATAGGCTCTTAAGTTTTCATGTGAGATTTTTAAGGATGACCTGCTTTCTCAAGATATAACTAACCCCCTGAACCACACATTTTAGGTATAATCGATGTGGGCTTCTTCAAATAGTCCTTTCGGCTTCCTACTCTTACAGATGTGATGACCATTGGTGTCAAAACTGCAACGAAACTCATTTAGGAAATGTATGTGATGCCTATCCTGGTGGCAACAATGATGGTTGGTTATACAGATTTTATTGGTGGCAATAGTTTTATTTAGCAACCTCAAAATAATCTTTAATTCATGAAAACAACGTGTATTTAAATTAGACTAAAAATCCTAATCTTAGGAGATTAATAATAATAAGGTTATAGAAAATAGAAAAGAGAGAGAGAGAGATCATCTAGGAGCTACGTTATCTGTGTTTATTTAGCAAATTTTGTGAATGAAAGAAAAAAAGGCCCTCGGGCACTTCGTGACCGTAAATCTTATACTTATTTAAAGAAGGAAGCTCCTATTGGGACATCCATGATGATTTATCATGGCTTTGTTCCAGATGGCTTTGTAGATTTTCAAAGTTAAAGGCAGGCATGTTAAAGATACAGACACCTTTTTTTATTATAAAAACCCTCTTCTCTACATGTTAAAAAGATTTTAAATCAAATTTGAATCACGTTTTTGCATAAAATATGTTATGCTTTTTATTTAAACAACAGTTCTTATTACAACGAATTAAAAGTTTAAAAATGTTTTATAAATGCGAAATTTTTTCCTCACGTCAGGAAAAAAAAATAGATCAACGAGGATAAAAATTAGTTTGTTAAAAACATGTTACTGTAGGTTGGGTGTCAAAATCAAAATGTCATTTGAATATTAAAGCATTTTTGTATCCGGAAAAAGTTTTCCCGAGTTTCAAACCGAATTCTTTAACATTGATAAGACAGCCAAAACTTCCTTCATGTTTGCAAAAGATCAAATTTTTCACTCATTTTTAAAGACCTATAATTCTGAAAATGTGAACAGTTGTGTGCTCCAGATAATAATAAAATAGTCATATTTTTTTAATTTAATAATAAACAAGTAATATAAAAACATTTTTAAGTCAATTCCTACTTAGGTTCAACAACGAAATTTTTTATTTTAGTTACTTTTTATTAAATAGTTGCAATTAATATAAATATATGTATACATATGACAGAATCATAATATTAAAAGACAAAATAGAAAGCGATTTTACTTGCAATCTTCCATTTTCCTTTCTATATATGGTATTAGACTATTTTTTTTGTTTGCTTGTTACTATTTACTCATCAATTAAATTTAATTATTCTAATAAAATAGTATAATAAAAAAGAAATCACATTCTTAGAACTTAGACCATCTCCAGTGAGAATCGAACCCACGACCTTTGGATTAGAAGTAAACGCGCTATCCATTGCGCTACAGGCACACAACGAACGAGTTTCCTTTTTATATACGTTGTAAGACTATTATTTTTGTTGTTACTATTGATTCATTTTTAATGAATTAATATTTGAAAAAAAAACTGTATTAACATCAAATGTCATCCACTACAAGTATAAAAAATGTATTTGAATTTCAATGGATGAATAGAAAGTATTCTATTAACGATTGAAAATTTAAACAAGATATATAAATAAATAAATATAGGGAGAGAGTGAACTAACTGTAGGACCTGAATTAATTGATTTCAATTCATCTTTGTTTTCATGTAAAACATTACCAATCTGTGAAATAATTTTTTTTAATTGAAAGAAGGACTTAGTACGGTTCACTAAATAAATCTATATGGACTAATCATTTTTTTACAGATATAAAAGACGTCATTTTGATAGAATCTGATAACACTTGTTAGTAATTTTAAATAATGAATTATGAATTATAGTAAAGATTAAAAATATGGAAAATAAATTTTTATAAAAATAAAAACATTATTGTTTTTTTTTTAATTTATTTTTTTTTACAAAAAAATCAAGCGGTAAAAATTAAAATAGTAAAAATTCAAGTTACTGAACAGAGGGTATTTAAATAAATTGAAATTTTTAAACCTGTATGTTCCACATAATAGACTTTAACTAATGAATGTTTAAGAATTGTCTTCCTTTAGATATACATTACAGCTGAATTTCCAAATTGTATAATTTTAGTGTCTCACTTTTTCCTCATTTTTGCTTTGATTTCCCCATCTTTAATGAATATTTTTTAATAAAAATATTCTCTATTCTAATAAAAGCATGTCTCGTGTTTAGTCTAACGCGAAACCCTCAGTGTTTGGTTCCCGAGCAAGCTTGGTACACATTTATGGACCCATTGAAGCGATAAAAGGTTGAGTCGACCTTGCTCAGCCCGGGGTTTGAACCCCGGAACTATGGCGTGGAAGCGTGATACGCTACCACTCGGCCAATAGTGTAAATGTAGTAAAACAATACGCCAATGGTTTTCCTATTATGATTTTTTAAACAAATTGTGAAATGTTGAAACATTTTTCTATACTGGCTAACGAATTTTTTAATTAAAATTGAACTCTTATATTATAAAATTATAATAATAATAATTTTATAATTTCAAATTTTCTTTCTGAAGAAAAACAAATATATTACTTTATTACAATGAAAAGGATAAATGCACGCCTATCTTTTCTCATCTTAATTATCATACAGAAATAGGAGTACGTATAAGTTCTTGAATATCAAAACTGAAATGATAAGCAAAAATTTTTGATTCATTACATCTAGTGACATTTTTTATTCAAAACTTCCACTAAAGTTCAGTACATTTTTTTCATCGTTCCGTTTCCTTTTTATAATCCTCATAAAAGTCAATCGCAAAATATTTCAGACATAGGAAACCTATCCAAAATCTCTTGCTTGTTTTGACAAACTAAGATCGGAATATCTTATACACGCGCCGTTTTATACGATTAACTTTTCTTTTTTCACAATTTACCGCAAGCAAGGAGAACAATTTATCGTTAGCCATTATTCAGTTATAGAATACAAAAGAAAATACAGAAGAGGAATCAACAGAACATCAAAGCTGTCTTAGAACAATCAAAATTCTTTTTAAGTCGGCCTCCGAAACGCGAAAACAAAACGCTATGACAACCAAGATTTGAAAACGATTTTGCATGGAATGCCGACGAGAAGATAAAAAAGACTTATTCAACTTACTTGTTTATCCAGCTGTAAGAAAGCTGTTTTAAAAGACTTATTTTGTTTGCCTTTCCCCGGCGACAGATTTGTTTCAAACAGACTTTCAGCGAAATTAAACCTTTCTATTTTCAGTTGAGTATCTATAAAAGGAATTGTACGTACGTTGTTATTACTTTCACTGAGAAAAGAAAAAAATTTTGTTAATAAGAAATTCATATAAAGATTTAAAAAACTAGTTTTAACATTTTATAAGGCCACGGTAAGTATACTTACGCCAATTTATTTAAATTTTAAATGTTTGTGTCCATGGAAAACTATTTTTTTCACCATTTTTTTCACAACATACCTAGATTTTCAAGTTGTAAGAGCAAAGGACAACTTGTAAATTTACAGGGCAGCAAGAGAACGGTTTTAGATGACGTACGATTGACTAAAGTTGGTGTGGCCATATTCCTTACTAACTATAAGCATATTGTAAATTCTATAGAATTTCTACCTTTTACATTAAATCTTGACTATTTTATTTAGACGTGTGTAATAATTTGCCATGGAAAAAGCGAGAAGGAATGAAGTATTCCATAAAATTAAAATTTTCTTCTAATTCCTGAAAACATTTAAAAACATTTTCTTAAAAAAACTAAAACACCATAAACGAATCATTAAAATAGGCAACAATACGTATAAAATCGGCCGGAAATTCCATTATTTTTCTACTTTTTCGAATACATTTCATCGCATTCAAATAAACACAACATTCTAGATCTGAGAAGAAAAACAATAAATCTATAGATTCAACATTATGCTCACGAATTAAAAAATAGTTAATTGATTATATTAATGTCGCACTTTTAAACTGCGTGAGGGCTATTGGGATGCATCTCTAAATGGTTTTTTGATATATTAAAAACTTCCATTAGAAACTCAAAATTTTAGAATTTTTATGGAATCATTATCGCTTGACCTTGCTTTTGTGTTAGGTAATCCCTAGATAAAATCCATTTCATCTCAATTCACTTTAACTTTATGGTTTTTCCCTGCTATCTCACAAGAGATTCACAAGTACTTTATTTAAAAAAATATTTAATTATGGGGTATGAATTCAAAATCGTAAAAAAAATTACTCGAATTGCAACTTACATAATAATTTTCCGTATTACTACGCTAGAAATAAAATCATAATCGGGTGTTTTGGGTATGTTAATGACTTGAATATGTCAATTGCCACGATCGGTTTCCCTAAAAGCAACGATTACCATTTCTAAATTTTACCATCAATTTTTAATTATTACCATAATCTGATTTTCTCTTATATTACTTGACGTGAAATGTATAGTAAGATCACAATTACTAACCCACCATTTGCCCTTTTAATGAGATAGCAACTGTTTAATGTTTTGAATAAGCTTCATTTATTTGAACTAGGTCTGCAAAGGTAAAAAATAACAATACATAACCCCCATTAGAAAAAAAAATTTACAGAAATGTAAGAAACCTGCATGCTTGTGAAAATTTTCCCTTTTGTATAGCTTATCACGTAGTATGTTAAAGTTGTTTTTATGCAGAGTTTTCAAAATTTGTTAACACAGCTCTTAAGTTTAAAACTATCTACAGACTTCTTAGCGTTTTTTTAGTATGATAATACACTTACAGACAAAAGAAAACGACGCCAGTGGTTTTTTAGGGGGGGGGGGTCAATATCCACATAGACCAATTTATAATTTTTACATTGAGATTACCTCTTGGCGTTACATCAGGGATCCCTAACCTTTTAATTGCCTCGGACCGGTCAACGTTTCATAATTTTACCGCGGCCCACTGACGGGGGCACGTTGATTGTGTGTAATTTAGACTGCTTTGATTTAACAATTTTAATTTAATTGTATTTAAGCATGAGATCAGAATAATATACAGTTACACCAGAAAATGAATATAAAGTAATTTAAAATAGAATATAAATCAATTTCCATATAAAGTCACAAACCCGAGAAAAATACACCACAGTAAGTAAAATGGAAATAATTTAAGGTTTCTTGAACGGCCCGGTACTATTTGATCCACAGACCGGTTACCGGTCCACGGCTTAGTGACCTCTGGTCTACATGTTTTTCTTAAGAATAACCCTTGCCCGCAACTGAATGATACACTAAAAATTAGTTTTTTTTAAACTAAAAAACATCCTTTTATAGTTAATCGAACTAAGTTGTAACTTAATCTTTTAATTGCCAAATGGTGAATTAGTCGCCAAATCTGGAAATAGGATGTGAAATTAATCGTAATTTTGGGGATGAGATTAGAAAATGGGAAATCGTTAATCCTGATGATCCTATCAAAACTTTGGAACAAAATTATTAAATTTTTGTATTGTCATCGGTCCTGGACATGTGAGCAAAATTTCGAATTGACCTGACCCTTTAAAGTGGGTAAAAATTGAGTTCAAAGATTCTGTTACATACAAGTGAAGCTTATAAAAGGGTGTTAAAAAGAAATAATTTCAATGCAATAAAATTCCGCACATAAATACCTTGTAATCTTATATGCAGTGATTAAATTTTTGTGATTGTTAAATGGATAAGTAAAACTCCAGACACTACAATGAGGCACACAAAGAGTTTTAAAGCATAATCCGTTACAAGGGTTTACTTATTACGACTGCACCAACGCCTTTCAGACAAATTTGCACAAAGCACATGTGTCACCATCTGAAACAGAATGTGCATTTCGGTGAAACAGAATTGTCAGATCGAAAGATCAATAGCAGGTTGGAGATATTTCATCATTAATGCTGTCAAGTTTAGTACACTCATGTCCATAAATTAAGGATAATGAAGTTCAGGCAAAGAAAGAGACAGAAGCAAAACAAATTTGACTTATTTGTAAAGTCTATTTATTTAACAAAAGGTAAAGAGCAAAAAAGATGCTATATGTTTGACATAATTAATAAAAATTGCGATTTTTACTCCCTGTAGCAAATTTCAAATAAGAACCTATTTACAAAAAACAGTATAACATGGTTAG
This sequence comes from Trichonephila clavata, assembly GCA_019973975.1. Lineage (NCBI taxonomy): Eukaryota > Metazoa > Arthropoda > Arachnida > Araneae > Nephilidae > Trichonephila > Trichonephila clavata. Next base: position 6,284 of record BMAO01026595.1, read on the forward strand.
TATGATGGTTAATACGGAGTATGTCTCCCGGACGATGTAAAACAGGCCGTACAACGTCTACGCATGCTGAGTATCAAATTATCAATCTGATCTTGGGGAATATTACACAACTCATCAAGCAATGCCCTCCGAAATTCCGGTAGACAGGTGGGAGGGGGTTGACGGGCTGCAATTCGTCGGCTAAGCATATCCCAGACATGCTCTATTGGATTCAAGTCCGGTGAGTATGCTGGCCAATCCATACGGGTGATATCCTCCGATTGAAGGCATTCGTCTACAATGTTTGCACGGTGAGGACGGGCGTTGTCATTCATAAACAGAAATTCAGCCCCCATGGCGCCCCGAAACAAACGTACATGTTGTTCCAGAATGACATCCCGATAGATGTGGCCTGTCATCGTTACACTCTGAATATGCAGGTCAGTTCCGGAACCCAGAATAATTCCTCTCCAAACGAGCCATCCTGCACCACCGTAACGGTATCATTCAATAGTGTTCTCTTGGTGGTAACGGGTACCTGGCGCTCTCCATATGAAAGTCCGGCGAGAATCAGACTGCAAACTAAACCTGGACTCGTCGGAAAACATCACACAAGACCACTGTTGCGGTGTCCACAATGCATGCTCTCTACTCCAGGTTAATCGCAGGCGAGAGTGAGTTGCGGTAAGTGGAACACATCCGACAGGCCTACGAGCATATAGACCAATGTGCCCTAAGTGTCTGTACACGGTCTGCCTTGAAACTGTCGTACCGGTAGCTGAAGAGAGCTGACGAGATAGGTCTGATGCTGTGCTCTGCCTGTTTCTTTTGGCAGTAACTGCCAAATACCAGTCCTCATTCGGCATTGTAACTCAGGGGCGACCTGCGCTGTAACATCTACTCACATTATCATCATCTTGGAATCGTTGCCAAAGCCTGGAGATGACACTCTGGTCGATTCCAAGTTCCTCGGATACTTCCAGCTGGGTACGTCCCCATTCCAGTCGTCCGATAATTCTACCACGTAAAAAAATCATCCAAATGCTTCCTTTGTGCCGTAACTATGTGGTTATTGCACTGAAAGGCTTTTAAAAGCGCTTGTGAACAATTTTACTTCTTTGCCACCATTCCTTATATACCCCTCTCTTACACTCACGTCATTGTGACGTACTATCCGCGCCATCTGGTGGTTTCCTGTAATTTGCATATTCTTCTTCATGATGTGTGTGCTAATTCTACAGGTGAAATTTTTATTTTAGAGTTCAATTTCTGTGTGATTCTGAATTATCCTTAATTTACGGACATGAGTGTAGAACCGGGGTGGGCATTAAGTCGATCGCGATCGACCGGTGGACCGCCAAGACATTTTGTTGTGACCGCTTTTATTCAGACTTAAGATGTGCATACTAAACGAAACATATTTGTTGAACACCGTTGACAACTAGGCTAGGGACTGGGTGGACCGCAACGTTTTGAAAAAGGAAGAAGTATTCCCTACCCTGGAAAAGTCTGTCCACCCCTGGTGTAGAACAATAATTAACAATGCAACAAATTGTTTAAAGAGCTAAATGGTGACGTTTTTCTGTAACAGGCGGGGTTTAAATCCTTGGTAAGACATGGGTGTTACAAGTAAGAAAAGTGTATAGGGAATATATATATAAAAAAATTTTACCCAATGTAAATCTTGTCATTACCATTTTTATTTTCCTTCAGAGTTCATGTTAATAACCTTAACCATAATATTTTCTCTCAAAAAATCAACTGATAACCCAAAATGTAATGTCAAACTATAGTAGACAGAAAATCAAAGTTGCTTCACTGCTTTAATAAGAATGAAGGTGGCGGCTGGCCTAGAAAAAGGGCTAAACGATCTCCTGAGTGTTTTTCCCAACATCTGTGATTCGTTGCCATCAACTATTCAATAGGACCCTCAAGAACCACAAACACTATTGGTAAATTATGATGTACAACCGAAACTATAAATCTGAAAGAATACAATCCAAATTCACAGCACCCATTGCACCAACTCAAGCAGCCCATTCTTTATCAAATAAAATGTTTGGAATAATGCTCGGATTGTTTGGCATGTAAACCAACTCACAGAAAACGAATTGTTTTCGATAATGCGCCAGACTTTAAATAAGCTACATAATCAGCGCCTACTTATCTGAAAACGACCAAGAAGCAATGGTTATAGTTTAAGTGTCACTCATTGCATAGACGGCAAACGAATACAGCTATTTTATTTTGCAATCATATCCCATTGACAAATTACATCCTTTCTTTGTGGATAACCTAGCAAAGAAGGAACTTCCATTCTACAGACAACTAGGAAGCTATCCCTTTTACCAGTGCTAAGCGTTTTATTAAGAAAAAGATTAATGATTTCACTTCAATTCAATACAAAGTGAGAAATTCCACAATAAGATCTCGCTCATCTAATTATAATTTTAATCATTTTTCTACTAGGGTTATTTGTACATCAAGATTACTTATTGCAAATGAAATGATAGATCTTCATTTTAAAATGTTTTTAAAGAAACTTTAAATGTTGAAATGCGTAATAAGTATTATTGAACAACGAAAAATAATAAATGAAGTAAAAGAATCTACAGGAAAAAAAGTATATCAAAAATTTGCATTAAGATTAGACTAAAATAAATAATTATTCCCGCTGGGAAGTATATTTTGAAGTGTAATTAAACTACTAAAAATACACTTTTCATTAAAAAAAACTTGAAAATAAGAGGAAAAGATTTGAATTGAAATTGTGCGCGAATTTACGTTGAAGCCATTAGCAACAGAGCATGACGTTTAAGAAAAATAAAAAAAACCTCATTCTTGTAACATTATATTTAATTCTAAGAGAATAAAATGATAATTATTGCTCGAAAATAATGCTAACGAGTTTTTCCTATTTGTATCTTATTTCTTACTTCCCATTCAGTATCATTAGCACAGCCATAAAGTCATTATCTCTACCCAAAGTTATTCATCCAGGGGGAGTTTGTGGACCGAGATATTTAACAAACCTTGACTATGTTTCTGAGATACATCAGACCAATTTATGAGGAAGTGGAGAAAAAAACAACTTTATTTAAATAAATCATTACATCTGCTAGTATTTCTGTTGTTCTATTCCAGTTAATATATATAAAACAAACACGCAGTAAAACTGAAATTGTATTCACAAAGAATGATAGGAATACTTAGTGTGAAATATATAGTACAAGATGACGCAAAAAAGGGAACTTATTAATAATCTAATAAAACCAAGAGTGATGGAAGAAAAACATTTCATTCGTAGTAATTGAAACCTTCAAGTTTGCCATTTTAGAAACATTCATGGAATTTTTTAATTTTTTTAAATATTACGTCTTTTAGATGCCGTCCTCCTGTACGAATGCATTCTTGAAATCTCTTGCAGAGATTCCGCATTAACGGCTGCAACATCTCAGCAGGGATGGAGTGAATTTCAACCAGAATTTTTTGTTTTAACTCTTCCAGAGTTCTTGGCTGAGTTGTTTACATTTTATTTTTGAGATAGCCCAATAAGAAAAATCACAAACTGACAAATATGGCGATCTAGGGGGCCAGGGAACGTCACCGAATCTTGATGCTACAAGGTTGCCGAAGAATTCTCGCATAACTTTCATTGATTGCCATGCAGTGTGTGTGTGATGTTGCTCCGTTCTGTTAAAACCAGATTTCTTGAATTTTTTTTTAAAAAAATTTCAATTTAGGTCAGCGTTTCTCAAACTGTGGGGCGTGTTAACTCTACGAGGGGGCGCGAGCATATTAAAAAGTCGAAAACAAAAGATTTAGAAAACTATTAATTTACTGAAAGTAAACAATTAAAATACATTCTGACTTAATAAAAAGTAAATTACACATTTACACTGATATAACACATTTATAAATGTATCGATACTTCACAATATATTTTATAACTAATTTAACAATATTAAGTTTAGAACAACATTAATAATTACCAATGACCCCATGGGCTTATCATATACAAAATTTTATACAAAAATTAACATTTATCTTGATAATTATTTCCTTTTATTGCCGAATTAAAGTTACGCGATTCACTCCCCAATGCCACCGTTTTCCACGTATGCACGTGTATGTGATGTATTGGAAGGGGAGGGGGGGGGGAGAAAGGAATGAATACCAGTAAATCCTCTGAAATAAGTAACTCCTTCGCAAACACTGTCAAGGTTCTTTTATTGCATTCCAAGGCCTTCGGAATAATTTTATGGATACCAGAGCACAGAAAAGATTGTACTTCGGAAAGACGTATACATACGTCCGGGGCAATAAACGCTTTGGCTGAGCGAGACGTTTATATACGCTGGTGGCACTTAACAGTTTAAAGTCGTATTGTAGCTTTACCGTTAAAGTATATTATTGAATTAAATACATTGTTATTGTAAGGAGGGGGGCGATGAAAATTATGATTGAATGTTGGGTCACAAATATTGAAACTTTGAGAAGCACTAATTTAGGTGTAACGAAAGATTGTAACATCTCTACGTAACGATCCACATTAATAGTTACTGCGATCTCCTGTTCATTTCTTTTAAAAATAAGGTCTGATAATTTCATGTAATGAAACAGCACATGACATGGATTGAAGGACATGTTCGAAAATAACGGGCGTGTTTCACGGATCGTAACAGCCATGGATATTCGTGCCACCAAGATCCATTTCAGAATTGATGGTTGTGTCGTCAATCGTAGCTCTGAAAGATCCATGTTCCACCAGGTTCTCAAACACCCGAGGGAACCTTTGGTGATTCGGTTGCTGCTTCGTTGGATATCTTTCCCCATACAACCGAACAGCGACACGTCCATTTCCGTTGGCTAGACCGTAGATGAAGTGGATATCCACCAACTCGGCGTTCGTATAACAATTCATGTTCATCGCATGCTGTCCATGTCTGAAATGAGGAAACCACGTGTGCCGACCTTGCGAGCTCACGTACCGCATCACCTATCGCTTTCTGCCCATGCTTTCCTATGCAGTAATAGCTCCTCACGATGTTCTCTACCTCCCTCCAAATTTTTCCACGGTATTCGGGGACACCCTACATAGAGAGAGTGTACTGGCAGTTGTCCATATTCTAGTTGTAGCCTATTTTGCTTCAATTCTCAAAATATCGAAACGTCTAATTGAACTGGCTTAATAGTTTTAAATGTATTAATAAACTACAGTAGAACCTTCCATGTTATCTCTTATTTTTTACTGTCTTAATACATGTTGATGTATATCACAAAAATATCGACTTCTTCATATAGATTTTGTTAGATGAAAACTGTCCAATAGAATATACTTTGAGTATAAATTTTTCATTAATGTAATCGCATTTACTTCATTCAAGACTAAGTTCCTCCTCTGCTAAGAATAGAGAGAGAATAGAGGGCAGAGGTGTGGGGAGGGTTTTGTGGAAGGAGTGGAGTGGAGTGGGATATTTGTGTTTCTGCCCGTCTCAGTCTCAAACAAGTTGTGATCGAGGCAGCAGGGTGCTTTTGCCGTGAAGACGTATTTTTTGAATGATCGGTCGGTGAATGTAGTGTAATGTGCCTTTCATCGCCACTTCAATATTCCTCCACGAAATTGTGTTCCTCCTGATCGGAAATGTGTTTTAATGTAGATGGATGCCTTCCCGAGCAATGGGAAATGTCTCCAAAGAAAGGACCTCCGAAGACCGTTAGAACACCTGGAAATGTGGAACGAGTTCGTGTGCCAATTCATAAAATGTGACAATGATCCAACAATTCTTAACCGTTCTTCAAGCAAGGGATCTTGATAACGTGTAGTTACAACAAGATGGAGTCACAATCCATACCTTCAGGGTTTCCATGGGTGTTTTTAAGAGCAGCCTTCCCCCAATGACTGATTTTCGTGCGAGGGGACGCAAACTGGCCTGTATGTTCACCTGATTTATCCCCTCTTAATTATTTCCTGTGAGCTTATTTCAAGTCCCTGGTTTTCAAAGATCGCTCCAAGGCCCTGGAAGACCTACGGAACAACATCTGAGTCTAAATTGACATTATTCCTAACGATGTGCTTGAAAAGGTGACTCAAAATTTTCGAAATCGACTGCATCATTGTATTGATAATGGAGAGCGATATTTAACAGACATTGTGCTTAAATTCGTTGTGCTGTGTAAATTCAAATTTCTAATGTTGTGTCATCGGTGGAAAGTAACAATAAAGTGGAATGAAACATGAAATGTGTTTTATTACATTTTCAAAAAAGGAAGTTTCCATGCCCCACCCTGTACAAAATATCAAAATCATATAATATCTATTGTATTATGAGAATCGTAGATTATCTTCAGTGCGAACAATGCTGAAAGCAGTTCCGATAATTTTATGAGGATTAAGGAGTTTTATGGAAAATGTCCTTAGAATGAATGACATACAATAATTTTCTTTCAAGGAAATTTACGAAAATATTTTTATTATAAGTAAATTACATTAAAAGATTGAATGATTTTTTTAAAACTCAGATAAAGGTGAAGTAATCCGTTCATTAAGTGGATTAACTTTGATGAGTTTGAGCTACCAAAGAACAAATGTCACCGGGATACATTACATGGAAATGCAGATCAGGGGTATTGATTGAATGATAAACGCCACACTTTGAAACATGAAGGTTATTGACAATGGATTTCGTAATTTTTAACTACGGTCAAATGACGATGGCACCTGAGTAGCAACCCCAAACTTCCCCACTAGGCAAGTGTAACATCTTAGAACTTCTACATCAGCCCCTCTATTCGGCAGGTCTTCAGTGGATATCAGGACTCAAAACCACAATTCAACAGAAATAATGCTGCTAATGAGATTTCGACCATGACCGCTTGGCCTCTACAAAAGTCTGAATTTGGTAGGAAAAGGAGGGGGGGGGGGGCTTTTAGTGACTTATAAGCTTGGAGACAAATTCATTGATGCAAAATATTTATATAATATGAAATTTTCAAAAATGCTGGCTTAAGCTTTTCAAGCTTTCATAAAAAAGAAGAGTTAATGCGTAATTATATTTAAAGCAATCATGCTCATCAATATATTTATATATTTATTAATTAATACAGTAGAATTACTTTATTAAGGAATATTTTCTGTAAGCACTGTATTTAATGCTTTAACTAAATACTTAATAGAATGAGTTTCAAGATCAATATTAAATTAACCCCATTAAAAAAAGTTAATTAAACAGATTGTTGCTGTATTTTGAATGTTTTGATAAAATTAATAAGCATTGCAAAATCATAAAGATTCTTTTTTTCTTAATTATATCCAAATTTAAAATTTAAAAAAAAAACTATTTTATACATTTAACTTTCGATTTCTACTTCGTTAAAACAACTAGATTCTTGTAGAATTTAAGGAATTAAGATATTTCTATTTAAGACATGTAGATGGCAGCACAAACAATGTTTATTCTCCACATTAAACTAATAATGATTATTTTGGTGTTATTCTTAATTCCGAGCAGATTTGTCTGTGTTGTTTCGAACATATTTATATCTTAGGATATTGCTTGAAATTTTTTTGGGAAGTAATCTTTTAATAGTCCTAGGATATACAAGTGCATAATTTTCCTATCTTTTGACTAGGCAGATGATTTAAAGTTCTGTGCTGCCATCTAACAAGCTTTAGATGAACTAAAACAGGAGTATTTCTTTTCCTTCTTTTAACCCTCCCATCATTTTTCTTTTAATTTAAAAATTAACAGTTTCTAACATCAGTTAGCTCATTTTAATATTTTACTTCTTGTATTATAGTTTTGATTCAATAAATAATTAATAAAGTAAGTTATTAGTGAATCATCTTATCAAAAACTAAGGTTTTGGTTTTTAAAGCTTTGATAAAATAAAACATTGTTGGAACACCAATTAATGTAGTAATATTATTCAGTTATTTTTTGATTAACGACACAAAATATTCATATTTAATTGCCCAGGTAATAATGCATTTCTTAATTCAGAAATTCAAAAAGATACGAAATATTTCAAATGTTTTAAAATATTAATACCTATAATATAAATTTAAATAATACTCTTCACTTGAAAATGTCTTAATTTTTATTTATTTTCAAAAGGATTTAAAAAACATTTTAAAAATGTCAAACATAAAATGTTCTACTTAAAATTATTCGGCTTCCTTTCTTAATAATGTATGGATTTTTTCAATTTATCTTCTAAAGTAATGCAAAAGAAGTCAATTATTACTTAAGCTGTGATAGCGTTCATTCTAATTATTTAAAAATCATATATTTTCAGTTCTTTTTTCACGAAAAGTCTTATAGTTTGTGTTATTTTTAAAACGTAATCGAAGAATTTCATGAATACCAAATTTTTCCTAACGAAATCGTAATAATAAAATAGTTTTTTTTTTATTTATTATTTTTTTTATCATACTGTTTCTTCAGTTACTGCAAAATCTTAAAATATATATATATATATATATATATATAAGAGCTCTATCATCTTTATTTTAATTATAAATAAAAGAATGCCTCTCTCTGATCCAAATGAGATTGCTTAATTTCAATATGAAACTAATGACAATTGATGTGTTTTTATAATTTTACAATTATCACCGCGTCATTATTCGTTTTATAGAGATTCGTAATTTCAACAAAAATAAACACTTCCTTCATGGTACTTAGCTTGCTTTCTCCTTAATACTATTTATTTATATATATATATATATTACAGTTCCTTCATTATATACAGTGAAATATGTTTAACATGGAAACGCTTAAGACGAAATATAGGTTAACATGAAATAATACAACGGTCCCGATAAACTATGAATTTTTAAATATCTTTTTCCTCTAACACGAAACGAAAATCGCTTAACCCGAAAAGATTTTCCTTCTGGGAATGAACAAAATACGGAAAACATCAGCCACTCAGGTTCATCATAGGAAGATTTCTTTTCAGTAAATGATGATAATGTATATAAAGCCCTGGCAGACAAAAACATTTTGAAGTTTGTTGAAAGCTCAAAAAATATCGTTGATGCAGATTATGACGACGAAAATGAAATGAATAATGCAATTCCTCTGTCCCCACTTCATCTGAAATGAAGAGCACCATGAAAAGTATACGTAGTTATTTAGACGCGCATTCCAATGGTAAAAAGAATAACAAAATTCTTTCGAACATCGAACAATTTGTTGACAAACTGATGCTGAGAAAGACAATGTAAAGAAAAATATTAGACTATTTTCCAAAAACTCAATTTATGTTTTGTTTTTCAAAAAACTTGAAAATTTTGTGTAATAAATTTCATAAAACTCTTGTGAATATTTTTGTTTTATTGATTTTTCTTAAATACATGCATTTATACGCATCTATGTAAATAAAATATACTCTAATAAACTAAATTTTTTTGAGAGTATATGCTTTTTTTTTACATTATCCTTTAACACGAAATTCTTTTAACAGGAAAAAATATTTCAGTCCCCCTCAGCTTAGTGTTAATGACTTTCACTGTATTTCAATTTAATACTAGATGTAAAGTAGTGAGGATTACCTGGTCGTTTATTATTAATACCGCACTTAGAAAGAACATGAAAACTATATTTGCAATGGACCTCGTAATTTTGTACCATAGTCAAATGAGAACGACGACACCTGAGTTGTAGAGATAAATAGACTTATGTTCTTTAATCTGCCAGTGACTTACCTCACATATGATGTGTTACGTTTAACTTACTAACTTGTAGAACAGTTAATTTTTTTAGTCATTTTAAGTACTGACGAAAATTGCTAATTTTTTAAAAATAATGTGAACAAATACGCAATATTTTTAGATCGATATATATTCGGGAGAAACTCAATCATACATATTAATAAATGTAAAAATAAGAGTCACGCCTAATAAATATCTAGAATTGATTTTACTTTTGAAAATCAGTCAAAACATCGAAATAGTTGAGTTTACGCTGTAACGATATAAATTTAAGAAACAGAACATTTAAGTTAAAACCTTCTTTCAATTGTAAAATGAAATAAATATACTATACAATTTATTATAGTACAGAGTTATCAGAAATTAATGACCCGATTACAAAATTTAATAATTCCCAGATGAATAAGTGGAAAATGATTATTAAGATGTCATTGTAAAGATAAAATATGAATTTTTTTTCGTACGCAACGTTTCTTGAAAAAAGTAAAGTGTTTTCACAAATGTTCAATGTGGCTTCCTTTAGTCACCCATATAATATCATTGTGAACCTGGTCGTCCTGGACTTTTGCCTTTATACAGGCATCCATTTCCTGGAACTGATTATACCATCTTCTTATACTCTTAGATATCGGTGCATTTCTATGGTACTTTCTCCGAAATTCACGCTGAACCGGGATTACTGACAGACTTTTTGAAAACGAGAGCACACAAATGCCTTTCTACGCTGCGACGCCATTTCCACTTCTGTTCACTATTACAACATTGTTGCCACCAATTTGACAAAAACAATGTTTCAAACTAAAAAAAATCATATTTCATCTTTGCGATGGCATATTAATGATCATCTTCTGTTTATTGATCTGGGAATTATTAAATTTTGTAATCGGGTCATTCATTTCTGATAACACTGTGTATTAAAATGTTGTATAACATAAAAAGAGACAACAAAAAGAAGTTATCGGAATAAGACGAAAATGTTTATGCACATTTCTAGCGTTAGAATATGAAAATAATTGACTTTTGGTAGCCAATGGCTGACTAAATAGAGCTCCAGCACATTGCAATGGCGAATCCGGATGATGTATAAAATAAGATACTCTAATATTAAGGTATAGCTTCCATGCCAATGTGAGTCTATCATCCCACGTAAAACGTGGTTCTTTCTAATGCTTCTCGGGTGAATTCGTGAATAGTATGAGCAGATGTCACGATTTAAGAAAGGAAATTAAATTGGACTCAAGGAGAGTGAGTAATCAAATTCATACGATCACTGGACATTTGGGACGGCAGAATGCCACCATTCAACGCACCGCCTTTCCTGCGACGTTGCAAACTGTCAATCGCGTGTGTAATGGTGCAAGGCACATTCAACCAGGAATCTCACGAACTGGAGTAAATTGTTTTTAGCAATGAGTCCCGCTTCGAATTGAATACCGATGACTAGTAAAACTTTCAGGACATCGTAGAGACTTTCAAGACAGTGGTGGGATACTTGACTATCGTCTGCCTTATAACCCGACAATCAAGAATCGTAGAGGGTGCCATTCCATTTGATAGTTGGACGAGTTTGATAATTCTCTATGGCATTCTTACAGAATGGCTGTTGCGTCGACGAAATTTGTGCATCGTAGAGTTGTCCTTCCTTTTACGAACCCTTGAGCATGCATTCCAACAGATAAAAGTGTAGTACACGTCAAGCCTTTCTATTGGTTATCTTCGTGCTTCTCCAACTCTTCCCTTGTCGGCGTGATCACCATCAATCTTCAAAACTGCACGTTTGGATTCTGATAAGCTGACTTCTTCGGCCATCACAAGATTGTGCAGATCTAACTTTCGAATTGGAACGTGTATGGTAAGCAATCAAGCTAGTAGCCAACTCTACGAGTGAATTATCTACTAAATAATAGAACCAGAGTTGAATAAACGCATTATTGAGATTTTTTGCTCAGTATTTCCCGAATAAAACATTCTATTCCTATGGATTCTGCAATGATTGACATCTCTTTTAGAGGATACGATTTTACTGTATTTTCATATTATTTTGAACCTTCAGTTAATATTGATTTGGATCTAAGAAAAATTGAACATATGTTTTCAAATAGAGTGTTAAAAAGACTTATTTGGTGCATGGATGCAAATAGTAAGTCTGAAGTTTGGTTTAGTCCTGTGACTGACTCTAGAGGCATTAAGTTATATGAATCCTTCAGTACATGGCAATTGATTACGGTAAATGAGGATTATGGGCCTACGTTTAGTGCTGGTCAGGGAACTAGCTATATTGATATTACAGCTGTTGGAACTGATGTGCTTAGATTACTTGATAGGGGTTTATACCAGACTATGATTCCCTCTCTGATCATAGAATGATTTCTTTTGGGCTCAAAATTCCCAGTTCAGCTAGGCCTTGTGACTGTTCTGCAGAAACAAATATTTTCAATACTAAAAGAGCAAATTGGAACATGTTTTATTCTCACTGTTCTAAAACCGAGAATGCCGTATTAGATTTTTTGAATAACTGTATACTACCTGATAGTCTCGAATTATGTGTTCAAGATGTGCAAGATCTAATTATATCGGCTGCAGAAAAATCTGAGAGGATGTCATAAAGTACCCTGGTGGTCCGTTGAATTATTTTGCATGCGTAAACAATTGAATGCAGCAAGAAGACGATATCAAAGAACAAAGAATTCCGTTCTGAGGGAAGTTTATAGAGAAAATTACATTCAAATTAGGGTAAAATATAAATTCAAACTTGATGAAAGCAAGGCGAACTCTTGGAAATCTTTTCTCGCTGATATTACTGTACTGAATGTTTGGAAGAAAATTTATACTCATGGAGTGAAAACCAATTTTACTAAAAGACTTGAAATCTCAGGAATCGAAGTCTCCTCTGGACATTTTACTTCTTCTTTTGAAGATACTATAGATGCCATATTGAGGAAGTCTTTTCCTCGTGATCCAAATAGTCAAGATAATTCTCAACATAGGGTTTTGCGTTCAGAAGCTGATTTGGTTTATGAAAGTGATGATGATATCCCTTTTTCAAGAACAGAAATTGACAGTGTTATAGGTAATTTAAGTTTAAATAAATCTCCTGGTTCCGACAGAATTAATAATGAACTGATTAAGAAGTTTCACAATTGTTCTCCTTCTGTCCTTTTGCCTCTCTTTAACAAATGCTTGAAATTGGGTGTTTTCCCAAAGATTTGGAAAAGAGCAAAAATTTTACTTCTTCCTAAAAGTACTGAATTGTCAAGGACGCACATAGTCAATATTCGTTGCATAAGCTTACTCCCTTGTTTGGGAAAGTGCTTGGAAAAACTCTGCATTACTAGACTTAACCACGATTTAAGAAAGTCTTGTCTTTTAAGTGACGACCAGTACGGTTTTACGCCTCAAAGGTCAGCAGAGAATGCCTTGGTATGCCTTTGTGATTTAGTCAAGGAGGGCAAGCGAAAAAACGTGACTTTTCTAATTTCCTTGGACATTAAAGGAGCTTTCGATAATGCCTGGTGGCCTGGCATCTTGCACCCTGCTCAAAAGTTTCAAAGTTCCTAAAAACATCTTTTGCCTTATTAGAAGCTTCTTACAATATCGTTCAGCTGATCTTACATTGGGTAATGTCACAACGAATATTGCTTTAGAAAAAGGCTGCCCTCAAGGGTCAGTTATGGGACCTTTTCTGTGGAATTTAATTATGAACGATCTTCTTTGCAATATCTCAAAGTTCCCGAATTGTCATAAAATAGCTTTTGCAGATGATGTACTTCTTATTGTCCAGTGTAAAGACTTTCAGGATGCCTGCACTTTGTCACAAAACATTCTTGATAATATTTTTAAATGGTCAGAGCTATATAAGTTGGAGTTTAATCCACTTAAATCAAAAGTAATGAAAATTTATAAAAAACCGACAGTAGATCAAAAAATCAACTTAAAACTTGGAGGTGTAACAATTGAAGAAGTGCACAAGATTAAGTATTTGGGCATAATTGTTGATAACAAAATGCAGTGGAAGGAGCATATCTCTTATATTTCTAGCAAAAGTGAAAAAATTCTTCTTGGACTGTTAAGAATTGCAAACAATACTTTTGGGGTGAAAACTAATGTTCTTCAGTTGATTTATAAGCAGGGGATAGTACCTCTTATGTCTTATGCATCGAGAGCTTGGGGACACTCTTTAAGAAAGAAAATTAATAGTAGACTGATTAGGAGAACGCAACGGAGGTTTTTACTTCGTGTCATTAAAGGATACAAAACTCTTAGCTATGAAGCAGTGTTTGCGATTTCTGGAATGCCACCTATTGACTTGGCTATTTTGAACAATCTTGATGTTCGCAAAAGCTTTTTGAGTACCAGCCTTGGAACGCTGGATGGGGTGATTCCAATTTCATTATTGCCACACCCTTCATGTAGAAAGGCTATCACTCTTGTAACTTATTCAAATGAAGTTCTTCAAGATTATAAAACTATTTGTTTCACGGATGGCAGTAAGTTGAATGGAAGAGTTGGTCTTGCCTGCGTTATTTACGAGGAAGGATTTGAAAAAGCTACTTTCCAGCATCGAATAAGAGATTAATGCTCTGTTTTTCAAGCCGAACTACTCTGCATTAATCTTGCCGTAAAAGTGATTCAGGACTCTCTCCGTCAGGGCGATACTCTCAAATTTCTTATTTGCACCGACTCGCTCTCTTCGCTTTATTCTTTGCACAATATAAATTCTACAGAAAAACTTGTTGTGGAGGTTCAATCTATTCTGTACAACCTTGAAGACTGATATCCACTTTTCTTATGTTCGGGGCCATAGTGGAAATCTCGGCAATGATAGAGCGGACCAGTTGGCTAAAGAGGCAACTTGTCAAGATATGAGCCTTTCAATGTCTGTGCCATTGCCCCACTGGAAGCATTTAGCTTGGGAAAGAACTGTTTCCGACTGGAACTCCAAATTCTTGGCCTCACCTAAAGCTTTATGGACTAAAAAGTTTTTCCCGACCATTTATCAACGGCTAAAATGTAAGAAATTTGTTACTGATTTTAAGTTATCCCAGATTCTAACAGGACATGGTAATTTTAAGAGCTATTTATTTAGGTTTAACTTAATTGGTAATGATATTTGTTCTTGTGGTCTGGACGCTGAAACCGCGGAACATGTCTTGTTGTATTGTAATCTATATTGTTGTAAAAGAGAAAATTTTAAAAAGGAGTTAAAATGCTTAGGTATTTCCTGGCCACCCATTTTGTCTTTGTTAGTCAATTGTTCTGAAAGCCTTAATGTCTTGAGAAAATTTGTTTACAGCATAGATTTTTAAAATTTTACAGATACTTTTCTTTCTTTATATTTGTGTATTTCCTCCCTTCCTTTAGTTTAGTTTTGGCTCTTTATGTTTGTTTTTTTCCCCTTTTTGTGTTTTTTCCCCTTTATTATGTTTTTTTCTTCTTAATTATGTTTTTTTTTTGTTGTTGTTATTATTATTGTTTTGTAATGTTGTTACCACTTACGTCTGTAAGCCTCATGTTATGCAATGTGGAGCATGAGGAGTTTTGCAAATAAATTTATTTTAAAAAAAAAATACCTATGGTACTCTCAGTGCTTTCGTTTTCAATCCATGTATGTCACATCTATTGACTTTTTTCTTATTTGAATAAACTTCTTGGTACGTCTCTTTTTTTATGTTATAGAGTGCATTCCTTTTTAACTCATATATATCATAAGAGCTAATTGTTCCTTAGCATACAAACTCATTTTAGAATGTATGTAGGAGTAGACTAATAGTTTGTAGAAAGATTTCATGAAGTATAGAAACTTGGGTGAGAAAAAATTCGACTCATTACTGAAATTCTTATTAAAAAATCCTTGCACCTTTTTTCGCTTAGATCTTTTTAAAACTGTAAATAAGTAATCTGTCATCAAGAATATTATATATGGCTGTTTAATGTTCACATTTAATTTAAACAATATACATGCTTTTATAAACAAAATTAATTTGTTTTAAATAAGATAATGTTTAAGAATAAAAAATTGTTACAAATATAGTCCCTTAAGGCAACTTATTTTTAACATTTTTTTCATTGCAACAATTTAAATATTGTTTTTATATTAAATTAATGTAGAACTACTATCTTTATGTACTGATTTAACTAAATATTTTAATTTCTAATTTGTTAAAAATGTAATGTATATAATAATGCATCATAATTTTATGATGATTATTTTAAAATGCAAATTTTAACATTATTAAATCATGAAACATCAATAGTTGATATGATTCCAGAATATCTATTTTTCGAATTGAAAATTTCTTATCCACCTAAATGTTTACATTTCATTGATAAATTTAATGCTTAAAAAAGATGAGCTAAACTTTTGGACATTTTTCAAGCATATAGTTCAAGAATCGTAGTTTTTACTTTATAATATGCACCTATATAATACTTTTAACTTAAAATGGTAAGACAAAGAAAGCATAGAGTTTGGTATGCATTTGTTATTAGAGATAAAACGTTATAAAGAAAGCTCATACAATATTAAAAATAAACTGCTCATTAGATGTTCATAAATAACGAACACATCCAAGTTCATTACTTATACATGTATTACTGAAAAACAAACATGTGTGTGTATTCTTCATTTAATATTTCAAAACATTTTATTTGCAGAAGCAATAAGGCATTTTCCCCTTCATATCTATTACATTGCCGATTGTTTGTCAAACTAAATAACCATAAAACCAAACAGCCATACCAACATAATTGAAGTCATTTCACCAGACAAAAGTACGCTCAGCGAAAAACAATGAACATTCATTCCTTTTATTTAGTGTTACTAAATACACTCCAACCTTCTGAGAATAGCTTGCTTTCTCCAAGTTTTAGCGATAAACAGAAAAATCTTTTTTACTAACAGGAAAATAAAAAATAAAAGTTTATCTTATTGATCCCGGAGTCTGGAAATCCCTTAGAGCATAACCCAAAACTCTGGCACTTTTCCATCTGTGGCTATCTCGCTTCTCCATGTTGCTAGCAATTCACTTAAGGCATGACCTACATGGTGCATTTTCAATAAATCGCTGTATTCTTCTTCAAAATAAAAGAAAAAAAGAAATTGGGAAGCATTTATTTTGGGTACGTGCTAAATTTGACTCGAAGTCGGTGTATAATTTGTTCTGCCACGAATATAAGCTTATCAATTAATATATGTTTATGAAAGATGATCTTAAAACTTCATTATTATGTTTTACGCGTGGAATGTTAAATATTTAACAGCCATTAAATCATGCACTCCTTTTGTTGTTTCTAGTTTATTAGATTAATATTTATTAATGTTAAGAATTTGACATTGAAATAGATAATATAAACAGTTACAGTAAAATTTTATTTTTGTTATTTATTATTTTGTTTATTCGTATAATTATATATCGTTTGGTTTAATTTTTTTAAATAAAAATCGATTTACTTAAAATTATTTCGAATTCCTCTCAAGTGTTTAAAAAAATCGTTTGGAGATATTTTTATTGTTTCATTCTTCTTAGAATTTTTTTAATTTTGTTCGAATGTTACTGATAAAAAGTTATTTAAAATCAAAAAGTATTCTGTTGCGCCATTTTTCATTTAGCTCATACATATGGTGTTGCCTCTAGTGATCTTTTGTTAAGAAATTCTAAATCAATATTTCATTCAATGTAAAGCTCATAAATTCAAAACTAATGACATGACTTAGAGAAAATCTTCCTGTTTCGAATAAACAGCAATATTTAAGAAACCCTGATTTCTAAAAAAAATATTTATATTTCATTTAGAAACAGCATGAAAAGGACAACCTTGTAACCTAAATACATCATTCTTGATATATTTCCAAGGTAACTACTTGATCACGAAATATTAATTGTATAAATGCATTAGATAACTTGCTCAGCAAAAAACATCTTTTAAACTCTTAACTGCTCTAAAGATGTGGCACAAATTCAATTCCTCTTATTTCAGGAATATAGTCTAATAAATTATTTTAAAAAGTAAATCGGCAAAAAAACAAAACAAAAAGAATTTTCTGGAATTTTTGAAAAAATTTCTAGAAAGAATTTTAACATATTCGACGTGAACTGTTTTAAAATTTAAATACTTCTTCCTCTTAAATTCCAAATTTTTCAAAATTAGAAGCTTATAAAACAATATTCAAGAACAATTTTATACTTTTCTGCCTTAGAATTACTTCAAAAATGTTAACGAATAAGAGTTTAAGGAGGGAAACATGTTCTGCCTGAAAATATTACTCTAAATGACGTGAAGATTATTTTTATTTTACTGAATATTAACTTCCACATAAACGGTTAGATCTTATGGCAATTTGAATCGAAAAATCACGTATTTCATAAATGTAACTTTAAAAAATAAAAACAGGATTACAGACTTTCTCATTATGATGGTACGAGTTGATTTATTTTGAATTAAAGTCGGTATCGATTTTAAAAGATAAACATTAGCGTCGGTAAATATTGCTGGTAAATACTGTCGACGAATCACATAATTTTGATTCACGAATGTGTGTGGATAAGGATGACATCTCTCTCTGAGCGGATAAAATCTATTGCATTTCACACTCCGTTGCGAGATGGCTTTGAAGATAAGTTGAGTTTAGCAATCAGAAATTCTTAATTACTAAACATGACATTTTTCAACATGTCCAGGCTTCAACAATTGTCAATATCTATGGAAATGAATTGGCTGACACTCTTCCAAGGAGGGACTAGACCAAGGGTCGGCAACCTTTTAGCTGTGGCGTGCCAAACCAATCTACCAATAGGATTCAGCGTGCCACTCAGTGGGACATTTCTCAAACAATTCGATTCCAGCGATAATGCATGCACAATTAAATTTCTCCAGTAATGACATTCAATAATTTATCAAAATAGCTGTAAATTTATTTTTAGAGTTATCTTTTAGATTTTTTTCGTAATTCCGTAAATGTCCATAATTCTGAAGATGTGTGTCAAATAAGGTCCATTACAAATTTATCAACTTCCATCCACTCAAAAATTGACACATTTGAAGAGCAATGTAGAGTGCTGTGGCGGCCCTGTGATGTTCCTTGCCGCTGGTGAAGCGAAGTGAAGATACGAAGATCTTCCTGTATATAAACTTGAACTTTTTGTAAATAACTTAACTTACTTACTTACTTACTTGTCGAAGGTCCTGTTTTGTCTTAAGGTCTTAAACCTTGCGTCTTAAGGAGTGTGTATTTAATGAGACTACAAGTGCCACTGAGAATTGCTCCGCGTGCCATAATTTGCCAACTCCTAGACTAGACTATCCTGTTAATTCCACCTCAGAGCTCCCATATTTAAAACTATTCTCAAGGCAAAAGGCCCAAAATAAAGAAAAATGGTTAAGACCTCCGTTTCATAAGTGGTTATACAGGCAAAAGACCAGGGCTTTCTTTATCTCTTCCTTGTGACAGATAGTCCAACATTTGTCTGTCCCGACTTGCCAGTGGGCACTTAAAAAGTATCACCTTTTCTGGAGGCTGTAAGAAGTTTCCTATTTGACCTTAACGTCAGCTAGAACAGGCTTCACCTCAGCACATCCTGAATTGCCTTGGATTGAGCTGAGGAAGACATCCATGATAGTCCATTTCTAGTATCGGACTTTATTGAATTCAACCGTTTCACTGATCTGGTCTGACTTCGTCTGACCAGACGGGAGATTAGTAACAACAACATTTTTGTATTGAAACAAGGACTCAAATCTTTGTTTCGATTTGAACACCACTGACTATAAATCATGCGACTATGACCCTGGGTTACTTTATCCTTAAATGAATAGTCAAGCTAAAGCTAAACAATGACTGTTGTTGATAAACCTCATATTCCTGAACCGTAAAGTATTGATTAGTTGATTTTATTCGTGCATGCCCCAAATTTGATTAGGCTTCATCTAAAACACGTTAATGTACGAGTAACCAGATTTATTGTGTTAATAATTGTTAAATATACAGGATGTCCGAAAAGTATTACTACACTTTCAAATATTAATCACATACAAAAAATATAAAGTTATTCACTTACAATTCTTTTTGTTCTATAAAAGAAATATCAAATTTTTTTTTAAATGCTTTATTCCAAGATTTCAACATGCGCACCATTAACTGCGCGCAACACATCGAGTCTATACGAGATTTCTAGCCACGTTCTTTAAAGCATTGTATGATCAAATCTCTAAATGGTCACTGTAATTCGACTTTTCATTTCATCAAAATCACTAATTGAAGGTTGGTAAACAATGCTTTTCACGTATCCCTACAAGAAGTCCTAAGACAGGGGTGGGGGTACTTTTCCAGGGTACGGGCTACTAACGTTTTTAAGGTGTTGTGGTCTACTCAGTGGGGTAGGTGTGGTCCTTCTGTATTAAAATTTTATGTTTTTCAACACTTGTTTTCGACATTGTACCCCTCTTTTAAAATATGACAAAATGCTATTTTTACTACAAAAACTCAGGTAACACAAAATTGTCAAGTTGAATGTTTGAAAAACTATGAAGAACTGCTAAACCGTGGAACGGAAACGTATTAAAAGCATCGAGTAGAGAAGATACGCGAATCCATGAAACTAAACCCAACGTATGAATTTAATTTGTTCGCTACCGAGTCCCACGCCATCGCGGGACAGGACACAAGAACCCAATCCCGTGGAATCGCGGGAAGAGGTGATCATCAACATTTATTCTCCCCTTCAGTCGGCGAGTGAGGAATTTTCCCCCTATAGTGGCATTGAACATGTTAAGGGTCATCGTTCGCTTCCAATGAAGGTATATGTGTCGTCTACACATTTATCGAATCATTTGCTCAAGTAAACACAGTCGCATCGATTGTGAAAAGAGTATTCTAAAATCTAGCTGGTATCAGTGTTCCATAAATAAGTTTCTTTTAGTAAGCGTGTCTTAGTAAAGGCAGTCACTCCAAAATGTCTTGAAGGTCTACAGGTCGGTCGCGATCGACTTAATGCCCCTCCCGGTCCTAAGGTGTTATGTCTAAAAATCTGGTTGGAGCATTCTCTTGCCATCCATCCCCCGGGGTATTTTTTCTCACTTCTAAACTAAAGTGCGGCGGTGCTCTATTTACGCTGTACATGTGTCACAGATTTGAATTCGATTAACCATGCTACAACTTAAGCTTGTTCTTGTGGTGAAGCCATTTTGGAATGATAATGTTGAAAAAGCGGGACGTTGTGCCATCTAGTTTGCATTTCGTTTCAATGAAATTTTCAGCATTTCTCTATAAAAACTGTAAAAAAAGAAACGAGTCTTACAGTTGTCGCTTATGATGTGTAAGATCTGACTTGCTATCTTGGTAAATACGCAATAGTGACTTTAATCCTGAAAGAAATGAATCGGTTATGACTGGAAATAATTTTCTATCGAATAATTATATCTTTAATGAAAATTTTGTTTAATTAACACAAGGAGTAATGCAATTTTTTATCAAAAATATTTATTATTGTTCAATTTGGGGAAGAGCGGAGACAATAGATTTATGAAAACTAAAGTATGACATATATACTTGTGATTTCAAAGTATTAAAAAATCGTTGAAAAACGGCGTCAATAACAGTACCACTGTTAGTTGTCGAAACATTTCGATTAGTGTTCATTTCGAGCTTGAGTTCATCTTTCAGAAAAGCTATGAGCGGCTCAGCTTCTGGCAAACTGAAGTTAACGTTAAAATCACCACTCAAAATCATGGGGAGCGAGTGATAGTTTTTTTTTAAAAAAGAGCAGAACCACCTTCGGTATACGGTAAAAGTACAAAATGCAGGAAATCTTTAATTTTTTTAACTGTTTGATTCCGAGAAATGAATGCGACCACCAAAATGAAAAGACTTGCTGGTATGTGCGGTAGGCGGGCGTCTTAATTGCTACTACAGTTGGACCCCCAGAAGAGGGTAGCGAAGAGACACTGTCAAACGCATGCTTAAAAATTAGAAATATTAGAGGAAATCAAAAATATCCGTTTACTTAATTAGTTAGTTTTTTTTAAATCGAGAAATCTTTTTTAATCACAATTAAAAATATATTGACAGCGACAGGAATTAATTTCAAAGTATGAAAATGATAAGCCCTTAAATATTTATTCAAATAATTCCACATTACTTACTCCTATTTTTTTTTTTAAGAATGATGAGTTTTGTCAGACGCTTACCAGGAAATATAATTATTAATATATAGCTTACACATATATAAATATATCCTCAGAGAGATTTCACACACAACGAGCCCTGAGACTGACAATTGAGCGTAAGAATCACAAGTTTATTCAGGATGAAGTCTAATAAGACTTGCTGGTATGTGCGGTAGGCGGGCGTCTTAATTGCTACTACAGTTGAACCCCCAGACGAGACTAGCGAAGAGATACCCCAAGGCACTGAATTGGTCAAATCAAACAGCACGCGCTTCCCCCGACTTCCTGTTACGCATTTCCGTCCCTTTTCACGAAATCACTCCAACAAATATCCAGCAACCGAGAGTAAAGATGTTGCACATAAAAAAAACCGTAAGTGATCATCGCTGTTTATTTTTAATTCATTCTTAAAAATGGAATCATACTTTACTCTGACACCCTATATAATTGTAATTCTTAGAGCGAGGAAGGAATAAATAGATAAATATTAGTTATAGAAGAAAGAGTAATTAAAATGGGAAAAGCTTGCTAGAGTCCACAGGGGCACATCACTTGTATTCACCAAAGATAATAAATCCCATGGAAGAGAAGATAGATAACTAGAACTCTGAGTCGTAAATCCCACACTTTTCTAAAGAAGTGCCCCTGAGGAGGTATTTAAATACTTAGAAGATAAATCAAGAAGCACAATTATTAGAATCATGAAGCATATCTACTAAATTGGGAATGGTTAGGATCGTCTTTGCAACTGTAAGACACAAATTATTTTATTGGTTTTATTAGTATGCGAGTTATATTTGATCAGGCTGTGCATTTAATTGCAAAGAAAAAGACATGCATCTGCAATCTGGTAAAATTACATAAAGAAGAGAAAGGAATAAACAAAGGGATGGAGTGATTTGCAGAAGGGTCTAAAATCGATGAGGCATCCCGAGGGTGCGTCATTTTTGTCTAATCGAAGGGAATAACCATCTAGGCAGGGGTGGGGAGGGGTGGGCAATTGTTTTGCTTCGAGGGCCACATTGTGGAAGTGGAAGATACCGGATGGCTGCATCTTTTTAAAATGATTGTATTCATTACATCGTAGAAAAGGTATAAATTGTATCATACAAATCAATAAATATAAGTTTAAAAAATAGTAACAGTTTTATTCAATTTATTTACTGCCCTAATTTCATATCTATAGCTGCAAGCTCATTTAGCTTTAAAATCAGTTGAATGTCCCATATCACACTTTTCTACAATTTTTTTAAAATCAGGAGTGAGATTTCTTATTGAAATTTCCTTCACAGCCAGCAAGTTAATGTCAATCAACTTGCATTTTCATTTACTTCTGTTGATCTTCATGCACTAGAAACTCTCTCAAAAATATGTCAACCCAAATATACGAGAGATGCGTGATCGGAAAAAAAGGTTATAAACCACAGAATTTGAAAACTACATGTAGTAAAGAAATTTTATTTCCCTAGAGTGGAGACAAATGGTACTACTTGTCATTCAGCTAGTTTGCGGGTAGGTAGTGAAAGTTCCCAGACGGTTCAGGACGATTGAAATGGCAAGAGCTTAGGAAATTGGTTTTGTTTGGAAGTGCGAGCCATGAGCAGAATGAGCAAACATGTAGCGAAATGGTGTCTCTTTTCAATCAGGCAGACAGGATGTTGAAAACCGTAATATGGCAGGGAGCGGCCGGCCAAGTTCTTCAATGACAGAAATCAAAGCCGGCACGAATTGAAGAAATGATTCAAAATGATCGATGGGTAACTCTGAGTGAAATCTCGTCAGAGCTGAGAATGAGCTATGGTAGTGTGCAGCATATCGTTTCTGATGATCGCAGTATTCCTAGACAGTGCTGTGAAAACATCCGTTGAGATCTGGATCAATGAACAGGAACTTGATTTCTACCAAGACGTGTTAAACAAGATGGTTCTGCGTTCTGATAAATGCCTAAATAGACTTGGTGATTATGTCGAAATGTGATAGGCACATATGCCTCTTAGTTTCCTTTTGTATTTTCTGTCTATTGTTAATAAATATTTCTTTATTCGACTTGTAACCTTTTTTTTCTGATCATCCCTCGTAGTAAACATTTTATGTCTTCTTGGTTTTCTGTCTTGGCGGGCCACAAAAAAGCTTTTTGTAGGCTGTCATTCACCCGCCATTGATCTAGAAAGATTGCAAAGATCATTCGAGCATCTTGGGGTTGCACATGCTCCTTCGACCTACAAATATGAAGCCCTTGAGATAGCAATTAAGACATGTGGAAGATATGAGTTAGTGTTCTGTATCTCCATGTTGTCTGATGTACTTAGAAGATCAATTTAAATTAAACGAACCACAGCTCCATTTATTCTCACACAATAGTCTACGAACTCTATTGACAATTTCAACGAGTTCAATTTATTACTTTTTGGTTGCAAAACCTTCGTACAATCAACTGGTTAAGTGATAACTTCTTTATTGACAACTGCGAATGGTACACCAGATCTAATTATTGATTGATTATTGATCTAATCATTGTTCAAAAGAATCGAAAAACGTTATTTTTTAAGTTATCGGCGATAATGTATAACGCCCCCCCCCCCGTGACCCGGCTAAAGGTGTAGAAGGAAGTGAAGGACGATTCGACATGATAATTTCCAATTATTTATTCAGCACTTAAAAAAAACCCCAAAACAAATCAATGAATCATAATAAACAGGATGTTTCCGATTAGCTAACAGAGGTAAGGAGACAAGAGTCGCGTTTTTGGAGAATACTACTAATAATTTATCCACTTTGTATTAATCAATCTTCTACCTTAAAAACGATAGATATGTAACTAATCGCCACTTAGACCTCTTAATAATTAAAATACCAAAACGCACTATAATGTGACGAATACCTGAACTGTAGGCAGTCTTCTTACCTTTTAATGCGTAATCCTTCAATCTCTTAACTATTCCAACTTCCCACCTTTATTCTCTCACACCGACTTCACGCTTTAACTAACTAACCTTTTTAAGCAAGCGAACCTTAACTATATATAAAACTTAATTTGCATATCACGGTTTCTTCTTAAGAGAAGGATGTTGTTTTTTATAGCCCCAAAGATTTCCCCAGAGGGTTAGTGGAAGGATGCGTATAGATCCATCACAAATGAACAAGCAAGTTTTGGGTTACACTTATTTTTTATTAATACTTATATATTTCTACTTATTACTTATTTCTAAGAAATTCCTTCATGAATTTTTCCCTTAGTGTAATTTTACAAACTATATGATTATCCTTTCATTGCAATACACTTTAATGAAACAAGGATATTTTATACACTTTTGACTTAAAATTTCTAAGCATTGAAATATTTTAAAAAGCCATATCTTAAAATGGGACACTTTTTTTTAATTTAGAAATCGAATTCACGATTGGTATCAAGTATCATATGAGACATTTTAAAAATTTCTTTTTCGTACGAATACTTTTTTAAAGCATCTACAGTAAATAAAAATAATAGCAATTTTTATTATTCAAATTGAAAGTTAAGTGGATAGTACAATTCAACGAATATTCATTAGTCCGAAACGATTTTAAAAAGATACGAAAATTGATTCCTAATGCCGATTTAAAAATTTTACAGATGAATGCAACACTGTAATCAGTTTATTGAATCTGTTGAAAGGTAATGGGTCTTGTGAAAAAACTGTGCACGATTCTATATATGCAGAATATAATAGAAAACCCTTAGTGAACTAAAAGAAAATGAGATCGATGATCGCTCTGTGAGCTTTATTTTATCGAAATAAGATTTTCAAAGATTTCTTCAACCTATTTCCGTAGCTTTTGATAAATGAAGCTAGAAAAATATTCTGATCTTTATGGCGGAATATATTTACTTTCTTGAAGTTACGTTACTTTCAAAACTAAATCTAAAAAATCCCATTTCTATATAATTCAATAAACTAAAATTGCATTACGTGGGAAATGCTTGAAAGCCTTTTAAATCGAAAAGTTCCGTTGAAGTGAAAAAAATGCTTATTGTGTGTGTCTTTTACATATATATATGTTATCGAGGGAAATTATGGAATTATTTTACAGACAAAGTATATATATATATAATCTCTGAAATATGCAGAATATACACAAATCCTGTTTGAATTAGTATAGTTTTTTTTTAAATTGGATAATTTAATATTATCAGGCTTTTTCAAAATGACCAAAACAATTTCATAATATTACTCGCTTTCTAAAAATAGTTAAGCCAATTGTGAACTTATGGAATATCTTCCAAAATACATCCTGAAAAATTTATTGGATAATATAAATACTTGTATTTTTTTTAATTATATCATGATACAAAATTTGGTTCTTACGTATTATCGCAGCAACCATATTGGCTACTTTGGCGGTACATATGTACTAACTATATCGGCAGTATTGAATAAAATCGCACGAATTCTAAAAACTGAGTTCGCTGGCGGGAATATGGAGCTCATTGTCGAAAAATGTGAAAAATAATAAGCAGAATTATTGATTATTATTTACTATAAATAACTAATTACCAGTAAAAAACTGATTTTTATTTAATTTTATTATATTTATTTTATTATTAATTTGAGATAAAAAATTGCATTATTATATTATTCTTTATTATATAATACTAATAATAATATAAGTGTTTATCAAATGCCTGGCCATTGAGTATCAAGTCATTAGGCAACGAGCTTTCCGATACTTTTTACCATACAGTTCAATTTCTTAAGTGCAGAGCACGCGTCTAAAGGGGCAGCGTCCATGACTTCCTAGAATCACACAAAACTCATAAAAGTGAGACAGTCAAATTAAAACGAAACAAATGGGCACAAAGGCAGGCATATCCAGTAAATAGTCTAAATTCATCCCCAGATGTAGTACAGGGAGAGTCCGAGACAGGTTTTAACAGCACCCTCCAAGATTTATTTTTAGTAGTAATGGCAGCTGCACTACGAAAGCATTTTGTATAGATCTTATAAATCTCAAGCAGAGAATGAAGAGGTAGGCCTTTGGATGATTTTTTGGAGAATATTCGTGCCTCTTTTTGCCAAGAGGTCTGCCATTTCCTTTCCCTAAGGACTACAATGAGATGGCACCCACTGGAAAGCAACCTTTGTCTGAAAAATGGGAACTCTGTTTTTCTAGGTTACTTGCTAAGGCCTGAAGGGCAGAACTTGAGTCCGTTAAAATTACAGCCTTATCACAGGAGGGGAGAGAAAGCTGCAGAAGGGCTAAATGGATGGCCTCGACTTCACCATCATAGTGGGTGGTATGAGAGCCAACATGTAGGTAAAAGGAAAATAGGTTACAGAAAACGCCAGCACCAGCGCCCTTGATGAAGTCCAAAAGGGAACCACCAATATATAAATATGAAGCCACTCACACACATCAGGGGAATAACGAGTATTGAAGGTTTCCAATGCTATGGTTCGAAGAACAGTCAATCAAAAGTCGGTTTTCTTTACATTCAAAGTCAAGTCAAATCTAACATCAAGAACCGTAAACTCTAGTGGATTTATGTGAGATAATAGCTTATAGACCTTGTCGTTTAATGACATATAATAATACTAATTTAATAGTTATACGTAATTATATTATTTAAGTATTCGGTAAATTCCAGATTTGCATTTTGATCTTCGAATTTTCCATATGATCGAACGATTTGGCTTAGAATGGAGAAATATGAAAAGGAGCACATGGTTGCCAATTCAGCGCCTACGACACGTGAGAAATCAGAGTTACCAATTTGGCGTGTTATCGTGAAAGTTGGCATGGTTGCGATAGTACGTAAGTACCCTACTTTTTTTTCTTTTGATAACTTCAAAAAAAGCAGCTAATTTTTTTAAACTTTTTTTTTTTTTTGCTTCCTAGTTTTTCTGGAGATTTTATGTATTCTACTTCCTCGATATAACAATAAAGGACCTCTACTTTCGATCGAAAAAATAAATTCAAATATATAGGATTTAATGGGAAAAAAGATTTTAGATTGTTATAGGCTTGCAGTTTGGATTTCGTAAACTTGTGAACTGTTTCACAACACGTATCCAATTCAAACAAAATCGAATTCTTAATCACGGTTTCAAAAACCTCTTGGACTCACTGAGCTTATTTGAGGTAAAAATAAACCATTCACTTCCTTTTTTCAAAACAAATTAATTAGATGATGCATTTCTTTCTTTTAGAAATTGCGATCTTGTTAGCACAATATTTTTTATCTAGTTGAAAATAGTAGTACATATAAATGCACTAATTAAATACATTTCTTTAATGTATCGTGTGTAGAATCAAACGCTTGCAGCGAAGTTTTTTCCCGCAAGTAGTGATCAACGAAGGGAAGGAATAAAAGTGCCTAATGGGTCTTATAAGGGGAAGCCCCCGAATAGGGATTCCTTTTCGTCCCACTCGTCTAAGGCATGCACGGTGTAGGTGCAGACTGGTAGGTGGGTGGTTAAATTAATACCCCTGCCAAGGTTCGGTCAATTGCTTCCACAGAAAGCCCATGAATAAAAAATAACTTTATTTCTGGATGAAAATGCATAATAGCCATATGTAGTAATTCTTCGGGAATGGTCATAGAACTGTAATAGTCTGAAGGTCTGCTTTGAAGGTAAGTCATGAGTAGCTATGTCGTAAAATGCTGAACAAGCAGATATTGGTTGTTCTTGAAAACTTTGAGCTTCCATAGTTTTAATGGGCATCATAAAATGGGTCTTTGCCTACATCAGGACTCGAACCCCCGACTCTACAGAAGCAACGTTGATCATTCGGTCGCCGCCTCAAATTATTATGTCTGTAAACTGGTTGTTAAATTATTTTAATCCTGTATGTCATACCATATACCGCAAAATTCGGCGTATAAAGCGCACCGGTGTACACATAGCGTGAACTTATACTTTTAGGCGGCCTTTTTTAATTTTTAGGTATATTCGCCATAAAACATGCATCTTTTTTTTTTTATTCGAAGAAACTTAAATGCACATATATAATGCTGTTGTGTTTTGAAGTTATTTATTCGAGGTATAATCTCGGATTTTTGAAAAAATGGTATACTTCTTGAACTATATAGCCCTTTAAGTTCATAAGGTTTGTCATTTATTTTAAATAAACAGTATTTCCCTTTTCAGTTGACCCCTTTTCACCCCGAGGACCCTAGAGAGGGCAGGGAGAAGAGAAGGTTGAAACCTTTCGTAGAGTAATAGAAGTAAATTTTTTTTATTTTAAAGCTATCATTTTATATCCGGTGTGACGTTTCCCGCCACACAGCTGTGAATCGGCTTCTTTTGTGGATGCGATTCTCACGTACAATGACATCTGCACCCTTAAAATATTGCGTGGTCTTAAAATATCCCGGCAACGTTTGACACTACGAGGAACCCCCTACTCCGTCCACGAACCGGGTGTAACTGGAGGATAAAAATGCCGACTCCTTTTCATCCCAAGGACGCTAGAGGGGACAGAGAGAAGAGACGGTTGAAACCTTTCGTAGAGACGAAACGTGCCTCCTCCCTCATAAACAACAGAACTTTGATTCTAATAATTCTAAACAATAGTTTTATAACTTCGAAGTGTATATACTGTAATTAATAGCTGAGGCGTAAATAAACTAAATATTTAAATTAATAAATATCCCGCTACTTTTATTTATCTCAAACGTCACACCGGTGTATAACGCTCACCCATACATTTCAATCTATTTTTTGTGTTTAAAAGAGCGCGTTATACGCCGGATTTTACGGTAATTTACATTTATTTGTTTTCCTTTTTCTAGACTGTATCCGGAATTTAACCTCTATTCCTTCACGTTTAGTGAAAGCATTCTAAAATTGTAAAACGAAACCTACACTTGTTTGACAAATATTTATCATTCAGCAAAAACAATTTGTGTTCCTTAAAGCTGTCAAACATTTTCCCTCCTACGCTTCGTTTTGCAACACATTCTTCCCTTTTGTTCAAGACAGTCAAAAAATAGGTCAAAGGGGGAAAAAAGGATCTAATGATCCATCAAACGACAAGGAAAATAAAATGTCACCGCAACCTTCCAACAGTAAATTTAATAACATTTCAACAAAATTAAAAAGAAGTGTTAGAGAGGGGATCTACGAAAAATTTATCGGTAACTCAACATCGGGGGTGAAGGGGTAGGAAAAGGCTTATCCTTGAATTTAATTGCTGCTCCACCCTGCCCGCTTGTTGATTAAGATTGATTGTAATTGCTAAAAGTTCGTGTGCTTCATTATTTTAACCTCAGAGATTAATAATCGCGCTCAAGCGGTAAAATATTAATTCTAAAGAGCGTTTGGCTCCTTTGATGTTTAATTTGTGCACAAAATATGTATGAAGTTACATTTTCGATTTAAAATATTAATTCGTTTTATAGCGGCGTTTTAAGGTTATTTGCGTTTTGATTTTGCGTGAGAAAGGCTATTAAAATAATCTTAATTATTGCTGAAATCGATCACAAAAACACATATAACGTGTTAATTTGGCATATTAGTATCACGATCATTTTAAACTTCATTCGATTCAGAAAGTTACATAAATAGAATAGTTCATCTTTTTTGTTTCTAATTAGTGTTCTATTAGTAACAAAACAATGAATAGTCTATAAATCTCGTAATTAATACCCTTTTACAAGCTTCTCTGGTATGTAACGGAATTTTTGAACTCAATCTTTACCCACTTTAAAAGGTCAAATTAATTCGAAACTTTGCTCTCTTGTCCGGGACCGATGACAATACAATAATTTAATAATTTTGTTCCATAGTCCTGATCAGGATCATCAGGACTAACGATTTCTGATTTTCAGATCCCATCCCGCATTTGGCGACTCATTCCAGATCTGGCGACTAAAAGATGAAGTTACAAGTTAGTTGGGTGAACTATAAAGGGGGTAGCCTAGTGGTTAGAGCATCGGACGCCAGACCGGAAGGCCTGGGTTCGATGCCCGATGCCACCAAATATTCTCCGAGTACACACGGAGTACGTGCTCGTTAAATCTGTGGGTCCGAATGGTGTCGCCATCTATCGTGAGCAAAATCGTACTGTCACCTTCATGGGCTCAAAGCTTAGGCTAACGACAGGCGTATCTCTAGCCCGTTGCCATGATGAATTTCGCGGGCCTCGATCTGACTACGTCAGACAGGTGGCATAAGCAACAAGAACATAAAAGGGTGTTTAGTTTTTTAAGACTGTAAATTTTTTTTAATCAAAATTAGATTATAAGTGAAGCACTTTATTTTATTAATGCCATATTAGAGCATAGCAAGAGCTGTTACGATGGATTTCGTATTTTTGAGGCGAGTGAGTGAGTGAGTGAGTGATTTGGGGTTTATTAGCGCAAGAGCCGATTCGCTATACTGCGCCAAACATTTTTTAATATCTGTGTCTAGACGGGAAGAGAAAGAATGAATTGAATGACAAGAAAGAGTACCCACTAGGGTACCCGGGTTCGTGAAGCCCGTGTTTACCAAAGACAGTAAACCCGTGGAAAAGGAAATATCACTAGGCACCTCGGATTGTGACACCCGTACTCACCTAAAGAAGGAGATCCCGAGGGATTTTTGAGCGAATGATCTCTTGCGTAATTACAACTGAACATCTCGATTCTGACTCACAAATTACAAGGAAGACACCTGAGTTGGCACTCCACTCTCCTAAATTCCACATTACTTTAAAATGAGGACTTAAAGCCACGACAAATTTCATGTACATTAGCCCCTCAGTGGCACTAGGGCTCGAACTCACGACACGCAGGCCACGAATCCCTGACCGTGACCACTAGGCTATTGCAACCACTACACTTCAGCTGGTTCTTTCTTTTCCTAGTTTCCTCATCACATAAGTTTTCTCTATCTATATCAGATGCAGCATATATTATTCTACATTATGTGGCTTACATATATTATGGGCTGGGTCTCTATGCTCCCTTTGAATGTTATTGGCCCCAAGCTCTGGAACATGCCAGTTTTATTTCCACGCCTAAGTACAATAAACAAACTGATCAGGGTGGTACGGAACTTGAGTCTTGTATAACCTTAGGAATTCAGATCTTGTAGCAATGAACATAAACTACAAATAAGATAAATTAATGGTTAAAGTTTCGTTCTGTTGTGGTTAGTTCGTTTTGAATTAATATTGCTCTAAAGCTCAGTAAATGCACGAGGAGGATAGATCCTGCGACCTTTTGTGTCAGTAAGCACGTACCATATCAGTGGACCAAAATGATCACTTCAGTCTGGAGGATGGTTACTGGATTATATAGATACCACCGCTGCACTACTTCCCTACCAGTGAGTCGGCGGATAGGCGATTGAACGATATAGTTGTTATGGAGGGAGTGTAAGTTGTTGCTGTTGCGTTAATTGGGTCTGAAGGCTTTTGATTGCTGCTTCCTGTGTGTCTGACGACTTTGTTTTTGTTGCGTCATGGGGGTCTGACGGCTTGTTTGCTGCGTCATGTGGGTCTGACGGCTTTGGTTACTCTTGTGGCGGGTAGATGGCACCACGACAACTGCGTGAAGGTAGCTTTTTTCTTTGTTTAGCGTCAAGGTCACCAATGAGTAGGATATATCCCGCTACCTTTGGGTTCATAAGCACGTACCATACCATTGGACCAAAATGATCACTTCAGTTTGGAGGCTGTTACTGGCTTATATAGATACCACGGCTACATGCTATTAGTGATAAATTAGAGCTATTGAATCTCAGAGACGACTTTAAGGAAGACAATGTTGAAAATCAACTTATACCTTTTGTAACTCCCACAGAACTCCATGGGAGTTTGTTGAGGCCCATTTGAATGTAACACGCAGCAATCTATATAATTTCAATAAATATCAAGGGAGTTAGGACCAGAAACTACGATTTAACTCGAACATTACCATCCAAGACAATGAGGTTTCTGTTGTCTAATTTTGTTAGATAGTGTCAAACTGCTCAGTACATTATTACCAGTGAGTTCTATAATTTACCAGCTACAACATCTCCATTCACCCAATTTGACCCTTACCAAAAAATTCTCCTTCAGTTTAAACTTAGTTAGAAGCAATTTTTACGTAATAGTGGTTAGGCTTAATATCGAAAGCCAATTCTATCTGTCTCAATAACTCTCTTTCACTTCAATTGCTCAATCTTTCTCTCCTTTGTTCAATCTCTCTTAATCGCTCAATTTCTCTATCGTTTAATCTCTTAGATATTTCTCAGTGTCCCCTTCAATAACTCAAACTCTCTGAATTGTTAAATATTCCAATCTCTCTGCTTCTTAATTGCTCAATTTTTCATTCTCTTAATTCCGATTTATCTCAATCTCAAAATCCCTCACGAATCTCTCTCACACAATTTCTATCTCTCTAAAATCTCTCCCTTATTCAATCTCTCTTGCCAGATTTTCTTTTAAATTAATCAGATAAGTAATCAGTTACACAGCACGTTAAAAGCAAAATAAAAAGTGAAAAATCGAGCCAAGAAGTATAATTGACAGAATTCAAATGAAATTTACAAAACTCATTAAAAGAAATGTAGGAATCGAAAATTAGTATAAAAAACAATGAACACAATCTTATCTTACGAATAATGAGATGATTATATATATATTTACATAAACGCATTATTCATTTAACTTCCAAATGACGTGTATTCATTCATTTTGAATAAGCAAATGTAAAATTTTCTAATAGGTATTGGGACATCGATTTTCTGATGTTCGAGTATTTCAAACAATATATTATTTTAATTAACAATAGAAGTTAATTCTGATGTAAGTTTTTATTTGTTATAATTCGATTTTTTAAAATTAGTATCACACTAGAGCTTACACGGGACTAATAATTGGTGACAAAATTCGTAATTTTTAATTAATTCAAGTAATTATGATGGCACTTGAACTGATACCTCGATAACCATTTTCCCATCACGGCACACGAGGAATTTGAGGTCTGTTATTTTTAATGTACAATAACTTAATATTTAACAAGATGACTTTAAATAGCCTTGAGCTACGAACATGGAACTATATATATAATACATTTTAGCATGAAAATAAACATAGCATTTTTTTATGACATATCTTTAGGAAAAAAGATGATTTAAATGTTTTTGATAATAATAATATTTTAACCCTAATATTAATTTTTATTCAAATTACTTAAACCAAGCTAAAATTAACAACAATCCTTTTTAAACTGATTAATTAGATGTATCTTTGTATTTTATGCATAATAAATTACATAGTAATATTTATGATAAAAGAGAGGCATTTAATTTTAATATTAAAGTGGCCTATTGGATTTCGAATATATCAATTTCTATATACAGAAATACTATTTTCCACTATATTAATCGTAAAATTATATTGGTTAGAAAAAAATGTAGTATTTTAAATCTTAATAATTTTATTAGTTATTGTTTTGAACACGAATACTGTATTAATTTTCTTCACAATTACATTTCTAATAGGTTCAAGTTTAATGACAAATTGTAACTCAAAATGTACTCAATTTTCTACATACACAGTCACAAGATGGCGCTATAAGTTAAATATAATTAAATACATATTATTTCGTATTAGGATTGCTGTGTATGATTGGAGGTCTTCTTCAATTCAAACCAATTTTCAAATATATTGGTTAAATAGTTCAAAAATGGAAATATTTATCTAAAACGCTTTTTAAACCCATGCAACGAACCTTGGGGGCCAGTTTTCACAAAACTTCTTTTGTAGTGTACCTTTATTCCATGAAAGGAATCTACCTATATACCAAATTTCAAATCTGTTTGTGTAATACTTTAAAAATGGAAAAGATAAAATATAAAATGTTTGAATATTTTTATTCTAGCGTTTTTTTCCCTTTATTTAGTTCCTGGAGATTAACTTCTACTCTTCAACATTCTTGGACAGCTATGTTCATCATAATGCAAGTTATCAGCGAGGGACATTCGCTTCGACTATTAACATTTTACGAATCGATTTGGTTACACAAATTTGGTTCTAAGCAACAGAGAAAACTAGATTTATGATGCTTCTCTTCATGTTTATAACATATCTTTCAAACTTTATAAATATTTGAATTCGCAGTTCAGGAAAAAAGAATGTAAAACCAAAAACTCGCCGAAAATAGGGGAAAAAATGTTTTAGATTTATCTCTCGAGATCTTTGCATCCGATACATAATTTTGGAAGCTGGAGAAATGTCACCAATGAATTATGTATATTTCATATTTATCCAGAATCAGTCTCAGAAGATTTTGATTAATCAAAGAGTTTTCAGTATACATTTAAAAATATCAATCAAATATTATATGCATTGACTTAAAAAAAGGAAAATATTATGGAAATTCACATAAAACAAATATATGAATTAGTTCTTTTAATTTGAAAAAAAAATACCAGTAAATGATTTGATTCAATGAATAAATATCTTAATTTTAGAGAACTTTTCTAGAATATTTTAGTTTTTAATGAGATTTTTGACTGGAACAAGGGTTCTCAGCTTTTTGATTGTGAACCCCTTGGGTCTTAACCTCCATACACGCATATGTAATATTCCAGGGAAATATTTGTTAGTGGGATACTGAAAATTAATATTTTAACAGTTAGATTCTCTTACACAAAACATTCATTTATAACTTATTAAAAATAATCAAACATTTCCATTCTGACTAACTGACTTCGTCTAGATCAGAGGTCAGCAACTTATGGACGCGTGCCACGTGTGGTACATGGTACAATTTTCAGTAGCACTATGCACTACTTTAAACATTTGTCATTTTTTGAGTGAATGGAAGTTAATAAACTTGTAATGGACCTTATTTGACAAACATTTACGGAATTACGAACTAAATCTGAAGATAACTCTAAAGATAAACTTACAGCAATTTTGTAGATTATTGAATGTGATTGCTAGAGAGATTCAATTGTTTGAAGAGAGAAAATTGCATGTACTCTCTGCTTTCCACTTTAGGCTCTACATTATCTAGGTAAAAAAAATCTTTCCTCATATGAAAAATATTTCGAGTCCGCAAAGAAATTGTTTAACAACTGAATACTCAGAATCGTGTCAAATCTAAAAAAAGTCACATTTCACCCCCGATTTTGCGATATGAAAGTAGAATGGTGCAAGCACTAGGTTCCCTTTAAAGTTTTTATTTATCTTCTTATTTGACTCTAATGAAGGGAAATACTTATATTTTATGTTGTCTATTTCTTATTTTAATAAATGTTTAAAAATATATGTACAATTTGAATTTTTTAAAAATTTTGTTGAAGAAATAGTTATATTTTAAGCTGTTTCTTTTTATGTTGAGAAATATCTTTAAATGATACAAAATTAATATTTAATAAAACTGTAAGTCTATATTATGGACCTCTATTCTCTAACTCAGCATGCTTTACCGCGGGAATCGAATTGTGTGGCACGCTGAATCCTATTGGTAGAATGGTTTGGTACGCCACAGTAAAGAGGTTATCGACCCTGGTCTAGATTATTTGGTATTTATTTTAAGATTTCTTTCCTAAGAAAATTTTTCCACGAACAGAAACTTCTCTTTTAATTAAAGAAAATTCCAGAAAATGCAAGCATTTTCTAACTACAGATAACTATAACATTAGCTACGAGTTTATTTTATTATTATTTTAAAATTATTCTACTAATAACATTTTATTTTAAACCTTTTAGTTCTGGTAATGACTCCCTTCCAAATGCAACTTTATCTTGTATAGATCCACTCAAAATTTATGGAACCCCTTTTGTGGAAGAGCTGGACTAAAACTTAATAGTAAAATTTAAGTTTTAATGTATTAGGTTCATTAAAATGAAACTTGGTCAGTGCGTCTAACTTTGCATTACACGTAAGGTGGCACCCCATAACTGAGTGTATGGTGGCACCATCTATCGGTAGAGATACTGACGCGTGCGCAACGTTTGACGTTTCATAGCGACAGTGTGGTTTCACGCCGAAGAGAAGGTAGTCATACACGTTATCGTCCACTACTGAACATGCAGGCGAGTAAGAAGGAACAACGAGGAGTGATTCAACTTTTAGCGGTGGAGGGAGTTGGAGGCCGTGCAATGCATCGATGGGTGAAGGCTGTGTATGGTGAGAACAATCTGTGTCGTTCAAGTGTTGTGGAATGACGCAAACGATTCATTGAAGGGCACGAGTTACTGGAAGACGATGCTCGACCTGGACAGGCTCATCGTGTCATCACACCGGAAATGATTGCGGAAGTGAATGCTTTAGTCCTGGACAACCGCTGAATCCCCACGAACGAGATCCATCGTTTACCGGGTATTAGTGTGGGCCCCACTCACACCATAATGCAACACCACTTTTTTGAACTTCCGAAAAATTTATGCGCAGTGGGTTCCTCACCAACTGACCGCCGAACAGCGCAATACTCGAATGACGCTGTCTGAGTCATCTGCAACATTATCTTGAGGAGGAATACGGCTTTTTGTCGCAAATTGTCACTGGTGACGAAACATGGTGTCACCATTTTGAACTGGAAAGCCAGCGTCAGAGCAAGTAGTGGAAGTGTGTGACTTCACCAACTCCAAAGAAATCAAAGGCCGTGCACACGAGTTCTGGTAAGGTGTCATGATGTTCTTTTTTACCACAAGGGCCCACTGCTTGTCAAGTTCCTTGAACGGGGAACCACCATCAATGTCCAGCGTTATCAAGCCACTTTACAGAATCTCAGACGAGCCATCAAGTAGAAACGCCCAGGCATGTTGTCCCCTGGCTTTATTCTCCTGCAGGATAATGCACCCCCTCCACACGGCAAATGCGGGGAAGACGACATTGCAACAGATTCGATCGGGAACACTGGAACATCCCCCATACAGTCCAGACCTTTCACCATGTGATTTTCCTGTCTTTGGACCTATAAAACGAGATATTGGCAGACATCGATTCACAAAGGAAGACGAAGTGTGTGACTGGGTCCAGGCCTAGATCTGAAAGCAGCCTACTAGCTTCTTCAAAGATGGAATCGACCAGCTAGTGTCACATTGGGATAAATGTGCCAACAGTTTTTGGCGACTAATTTTAAGTACTTTTACTGTGTATAACTACATTTTTGAGTTAATAAATACCGTTACTTTCCAGGGTTTCATTTGAATGCCCCTTATATTTTTCAAAAAGCACTAAGTCAAATATTTGATTTAAATTTTCATATGAATTTTTGTAAAGGAGTTGTTATTGCTCTAATTAAATTCAATATTTAAGTGCCAAAAAGGCAAAATATATCAAACTAAAAAAATAAGGATTGAAATATAAAATTTTGTTTGAATGGAATAATATTCATACCTTTATTTAAATCATAATTATAAAAATGAAAAATATTTAAAAATTATTCAAAAAAGTATAAACTTAACTCAGTGGCGCAACAGCCCATGAGGGCCGAGGCTTAATGCGCCCAACTCAGTATACGCGACCTTGAGCCCTGAGGTGCACGAGCAGATGTTCTGGTCAGGTGGTCAGTCTGAAGCAAGACCCCCAGTGTTAAGTTCCCAAGCAAGCTTGGTGCTCATTTTATCGACCCGCTGAAAGGATGAAAGGCTGAGTCAACCTTGCTCAGCCCGGGGTTTGAACCTCGGACCTGTGGAGTGGAAGCGCGATGCACTGACGTCTCAGCCACTGGGCTTCATGCAATAAAGTATATATAGCTTTAAAAAATATTTCAATAAAGTGCTATTTTCAATTCTTAAAGCAGTGATTTTTCATTTCCTTCCATGTACATCCAAATTATCATTTATCATTTTTAATTAACTTAAAACTATATAATTGATAAAAAAAATGCTTACAAATAAATATTTAATGTTTTCTGGAGGCAGATATATTTGTGTAAAAGGAAGCTGTGTTTCATAACATTATATATTTTATCTATTCTTTTTTAAGTGCTTTAACTATATGAACATGAAAGTATAAATTGGCAACTCAGTAATCAACTTGCTTCCACTGGGGGAAAGAAAGCGAGATTAAACTAACATATCTTCTCAAATTCAAAAACGCGTTACAGACTTAATTTGGTTGTAAATATTTAGTTATCTGAAAATAAGCTTGTGTCATTGTAACAAATTGAGTCAATTAACTTAATAGTTACGTGGTTTTTCCAAGAAGGAACCGAGATTGAATACCAAAGGGTCCCAGTCGTCCTGGCAGTAGTCCAAACATCTTACGTGATCATCATATTAGCTTTCAAAAGAGTTTTTTCTACGTGGATAATAAATAATATACAATGTTTGTTTATTTGGGCAAACAACTAGTTTTACAAATAGTAATTGGATTTCTTCAGATTCTACAAGAATATGGGCTTAGTTATTTGTTATAGTATATTTGTTATGACTTGTTGGGAATGAAAAACACTTTTTAATGACACTCTAATGGAGTTTTCTTCTGGTGGTATTTAATATATAAGTGCTTTTGTCAATATCATTAAAGGTTCTGAGGATAAACATAAAAGGAGTATTGCTTTTAATATAGCCTTGATTCTTCAGATTTTGAAAGGTCGTTTATGGAATCTGAGACCAAGCTTAAAGAAAGTCTTTCCTATACTGCGAAATTAGATGGTTGAAAGTTTCGATATCAGATGACCCATTAAACTTCACCTCACAAATTGAGATCTGAGGATTGTTGAAGAGCAACAAAAAATTCGGTCTCCATCATGTTCCTTGGTATAGTACAAGATTGGCTAGAGTCTAGCCAATATTGTACTATGCCATCATTAAGGCAGTATGCATTATCCTGCTGAAAGTAGCCATGTGTCATTGAAATAAATCATCAGGATTACAATATGTGCTGGTTCAGAAACGATGTTTAGGCATGCTTTGTTTAAACATCCATCCTCATGAAACTAGGACTCAAAACATACAAAGATAATTTTTGCCATACATCACAATTTCTCCCCCAGCTTGAAGTGAAGCAACATTTAGTTCATTCTTTCAAGCTGTTCAGCTGTTTTTAACTCGATCATTTGTGGAGTGTGTGTTTATCAAAATGGTTCAAAAAAACCCATGAAGGCTATTGGTGACAGATCTCGTTGGACCATAATCAAGTGACGAAGTCGACATCTGAGTTGTCCTCTCTTCCACATGACGCCATAGGGAGGGTTGAGCCAGGACAGATTTAACGAGCATCAGCCCCTTAAAACGGTGGGTCCTTAGGGGATCTAGGTTCGAAGTCATAACACGTCAGACAAGAACCCTTATCCAAGACCACAAGGTTACAGCAGCCTTTTAACCATTTGGCGTGATGTAACTTGAAACGAGATTCATTGGATGGCACTTTTTTCTAAATGTCTACCATCAAATCCTAGTAGGCCTGAGAAAATTTGAGACGTTTTATCTAGTTTACTGTAAATAGTAAACAGTGTTCACACCCGCATTTGACTTCCATAGCCCATACGTTACATAGTATGGTGAACACTATGCTCAGATATACGATCATTGATAAAAAAATATTCGTTTCCGTTTACTACACTGTTACCATCCTATGGTTACGTTGATTGGGGTTCGAGGATTATTATGCAAATCAGTCGTAAAGAACAAGACAGTTCTTTAATAGCTATGGAAATATATTGCCGAGAAAATAATCCTTGAAATATAGGATTCAGCAGCGAAATTCGCGGAATAAATATCAGTAGATCTTCACACCTTCTACAGCACTCAGACACAACTATCAGCGTCTAAAATACACGTATGCAAAAGATTATTTACAAGCACCACTCATCCTATTCTACAGCCGAGCTAATTGCTAGTCAAATCAATACTGACTAATAGCTGGTCAAAACGAGACTAACTCAGTTCCGGTGGCCGTTTCCGTATTTATAGGCCCCGCGGATCTTTCGAGAAAGATCCGCTTGCGTCATAGATTATGAAATTGGTGGATTTCTCCACTAATTTCTAGAAGAATCCATAGAGTCTCGCCCAAAATGGTCGTCCAGTCATCAATTTGGTCGCCAAAAGTAATGCCAATGTGGCTCTATCGCCAAGATTTCGTCAAGTTCCCATTGAATCTCCATTATAAAGCAAGCGATGGAGTTGCTTGCGAATCTTTCAATTTGAACATAAAATAAATATAACAGTATAACATAAATGCATTACACATCCAAATACAAATTATTTACACTATTTTACACAAAATTCGTAGCAATATTTTCTTTTACAATGCGAAAGATTCTTCGTTCCACTTAATCATTCACCACTCGGGGACGATCTTCATGACTCCATTCAAACCCAGTCTTTTTCCTGGCATTCTAATCTTGATACACATCTGATTCAGATGCATGACAATCAAGAGGCCCTGAATTTTTACGGGATCTTGTGGACTCAATCTCTTGGGTAATACGCCCTTGGTATCACGGATTAGATGATAGTAAAATAAAATATTCATACATTAAATAACTAATTTGCTGCTTTGCATATTCATGCATTTTTTTTTCTTAACATGAAACTAAAATCGCTTAACATGAAAACATTTCTTTTCTGGGAAGGAACAAAATACGGAAAGCACCAGCCGCGATGGCTAGATTTAAGAAGGGTGTGAAATGAAAGAGATCGTTTCATCTGTTTTGTAGAAAGGAGACTAACTTGGTTTTGAAATACCCTCGGAATAGTCTGAGACACGAGCCAATTTTGTTTATCTAAGCTAATTTTAATCCTCATCCTTACAAATGCCACACAAAAACTTCTCGTCTCACATCATTTGGCTTTGAAATTCGGTGATGAGTACATCGCAGAGTGAGTAAAAATCAGTGTGAGGCTGGTTTGCTTATTTTTTTATATTTTCCTAGAATTTTTTTGCAAACATAATGGCAAAATGCTAAGGGGGAAAGCAATTTGCTATTTTGTTTAAAATGAAGACGGAGCTTCTTAAGGTTGTTTATCACAAACAGAAGACGAAAACGGAAATCTGGAAAGATTTTGGTGTTGCTATTTCTACTTGATCAACAATAATTAAAAAAGTGGGCAAATTACGTAAATGTTTGAACGGTTTTTATGAAATACATGCAAATACACATATCTGTGTAAATAAAATGTATTTCAATAAACTCTTAATTTTGTTGAACATATGGTGGTTGTTTTTTTGCCTCATTTCCTTTAACACGAAAAAATATTTCAGTCCCCCTCAGTTTCGTGTGAAACGATTTTCACTGTACTTACTATCCATTTACGAATGAAATTCCTACAGGAACAAAGAATGTTCCTCATTACCTGTTTTAAATTAAATCATGCAGATCAAAGTATGTTAATAGGGCGGTAGTTATGAGAGGAAATTGCATTCTTATTTAATTTGCATTCATGTCGTAGCAAGCTTTTGGAGATGAAGCGCATTATTTTGATTCGCAAATCAATGCCAAAAATAGTATTCGATGATCAATTTAGTAATAACTGCTGGAGT
The DNA here is from genome assembly GCA_019973975.1 of Trichonephila clavata. Lineage (NCBI taxonomy): Eukaryota > Metazoa > Arthropoda > Arachnida > Araneae > Nephilidae > Trichonephila > Trichonephila clavata. Next base: position 48,544 of record BMAO01026595.1, read on the forward strand.
CCTCCGAGGTTAGGCAAATTTAAAATCGTCGCAGCTCCCGTTAAAGAACAATTGAGTTTAGAAGATGCATATTCTGCTATTTACTTTTTACTCTCTAGACAGATCAATAGATCTATCATACTGATGAATTCGTTGTAACATTAACTAATTTTAAAAATCCTTTTGATCATTCAGCGTTATTATATTACTAGACACATTCTCTTATTGGAATTTTAATTCTTTTGTCAGAGTTTGAGATGTTTATTTAATTTGTTACTTAATTTTACGCATGTGTATGTTTGATTAAACATTGACAGAAGTTTAATACCTCACAATCGATTTATGTCACTCTTCCTCAAAACAAAGCAATATTTTTTCCCCTGCTGTATCTGTTATTATAATCAAGACTGATAACCGCCTGGTACTCCTTTAATTATATCAACATCCCCTTCAACCTAAAAAATATGCGAGGTATCCCGAGTCAACTTTTAACATCTTCTCCCCCGGGGGTTTAAGAGCTCTTTTTCCCTTTAATTTTTACAAATATTAGCAGTGATAGCGTCAAAATTTATACAGCTTCTAAAATTATATATTGCATGATGCTACTAAATGTACATATAAAACAAACGAGAAAAAAAAAGAATTTTCGAAAATACTTAGTTCCACTACTAGTTCAGCTACTATTTCAGTTTTATTCGACAGTTGCGTCGGCCATCTTGCAAACTGTCATCAAGGGACGTTCCCTTGCGATTATTAAAGTTTTCAGATCGTTTTACGCGCATTTGGTTTGTCAAGTATGTTCTCAAAGAAAATTAAAACCCCGATTTATGATGCTTCTCTTCATGTTTATGACATGTATCTTTCAAACTTTCAAATATTTCAAATTCACAGCCCGTGAATGAAATGCGATTACTCAGAAACTTTATGAATGGGGAAAGAAAAAATAAGATTAAAAAAGTTTGAGAGAATTTAACTTTGCAGATCGTTGCATAATATTTGACGTGTAATTTGGAAAGTTTCTGGAATGTCATTAAGAATTAAATATTCAAATACGTAGCCTGGAACATAATCGTTTGGTGGAAAGTTCAAAGAAAACTTTAATGAAAAATTGAGGCAGTACAGTAAAGAATGCCAATCAAATATCGATATAAGCATTTTGGCGGGAAAATTATGGAAATGCGTAATACAAACATGAGAATAAAAAAAGAAAAGAAAACATTTTTAAACAATATTAAAAAATTATGAGAGTTCATAGTATAAAAACTTTTAAATTAATTTTTTTTCTCAATAGGATAAAATTATGTCTTACGGAAAATGGAACTGATCAAAGCATACTTAAGAATTTCATTAGAATAAAATCCTCTTTCTTATTTTCTAAAATTTGTATTGCTATTCCAGTTTGTAATGCTGTACATAAGAAAGTGCAAATGATTCCAAGTGATAGACTCTACAACTCTTCAGAATTCTTAAGCAATATTGTTTGATGTTTTCTGAATAAAAATTCATAAAACAAATAGACCAATTTTTTTTATTTCAACTAACAAAACTAAATAAATTAATTTATTTTATTTATCATAAGCAACTATTAAGGAATAAATAGATGTGTGTAATTTATATATAAAGGAGAAAAGCGATTCATTCATTCACTCATCACGATATCTCTTGAACTACTAGATCTACAGACTTGAAATTTTAAATTTTATAGGTATGTTCCTGTCACGAAGTAGAGACCCGCTAACAGCGGGTTTTGCAAAAATTGACCCGTAAGGGGAATTACGGTGGTTTAAGGGGCGTTATAGATAAATATTTTCGTTTTTGAACCATTAATCTTACAAACGTGAAATCTGGTTGGCACGTTCCTTTCCAGGATTACCAGTCCACTAAAAAGGGGGGTTGTGAAAATTGACCCTCAAGGGAAACTGCGGAGGCAAAAAGAGGGGCGTTATAGATATAAAAAAGAGCTCCTGTTTTTGAATTGTTAGATTCCCATACTTGAAATTTGGTAAGCTTGTTTCTTTTGATGAAGAGAGATCTGCTAATAACGGATTTTATAGAAATCGACTTCTACGGGGAGAGAGAGGATTGACTGGGGTGTATAGATAAAAAAAATTCCGTTTTCGAATCATAGACCTACTGTAAAGATTGTTATGCATGTTTTTTTGTTGTTGTTGTTGTCGAATGAAAATCCACTAAGAACGGGTCGTGGCGAAACCGTTACTCAAAGGGGGTTACGGGGGCTTATTGATAAAAAAAATTCCATCTTCCAACTATTAGATTTAAACTTTAAATTCGGCGTGTATGTTTATTTTGTTGAGTAGAGATCCACTAAAAAATGAGTTTGTGACGGATCTATATGGATTTTCACTAATTCCTTCTTTTTCCCTTTCAATCAAAAATATTTATTTCAACCAAACTTCATCGAGAAACCAAACGTGATTATGTAAATGAAAAATGTTATATAAATTCGGTTTTCGCGAATTGAGAGGAGCTAAGTGAGAAGTCAAGTGAGGTGATTTAAAGTAAAGTAAAGAGATCGAGAGGTCGACACGCGCGTAGTTGTTGACAAGTTAAGCCAGGTTGATACGTTTTGATGTGCGCAAAGAGAAGCGGATTAAAAGTATTGAAATTCACTATTACGGAGCGTGGAGTCATCGTCAATTCATCCAGTTAGGATAGTGCCCTAAAATTCGCCGTGAAGGAACGGAAGCATTAAAACAACAGGTACTGTGATTTCGAATAAGTAAATTCTGATTATTAGTGTGAGGCGTAGTTGCAAATGTGCGCGTTTAAGCTGTCTTAGATTCAGTTGAAATTCTGTAATATTTTCCCCGCTTGTATTTATATCTCACCTCTGCACTCTATTCTCGTTTATATACCTTAATTAGTATTGTGTTGTGCCTGTTATTAAATATTGATAAGAATCAATAAATCAGTTGAATTGGAATTATGTCTTTTGATCATTTAGTTCCTCCAACACATCTAGCCGGGTTTTCAGATAGACAGGAAGGTATTAATGTAAAGGGTGGCTACAGGTCACCACAAGTTTTACGGAAATCCACTTTGGGGGAGGGGGTTGCGGGAGCATAAAATAAAATTCTATTTATTTCAATTTTAGAAATTAAAGTCTTTTTCTTTTTAAATCAAGAAGTGAGATGTATAAGAGTGTTTTTCATTACTTTCGAACAGGTAAACATATTCATACAACATCATGAAATATTCAGCGAAGCTGGTGGGTAACGGCTTGTGAAGTATAAATTACATGAGAATATAAATGATACACCTATGATGTATACAATGAAAAAATAGTCATTCCATCAAAAATTTTTATTTTCAGCTACATAGAAATTAATTCAATCTTTTCCTTTGTTTAAAGGGCTTGTGATTACTTTTTTCTCTTTTATCTGTCTGCTACGATACTAAATTCATCATAAAGACTTTGCTGTAGACTAATAACAATGCGATATATAAAAAGCAATGCAACAAGTTAATAGTTTTATGTTTTTTTTAGTTTACTCAAATATTTACAGAGAAAAAATCTACAATCTTGGAAAAATGTAGTACAACCAATTCATGACTAGAAAAAGCGAAAATTTGATGCAGATGGTACAAAAAATTTTCTTATCTCAGAAAATATCAACAAAAAAAAACTAAATTAAGTAGTATATATTACTTTGATGTTAGCTTATGATAGAAACAAATTGAGCAATTATCCCAACAGCTAAGCAATTTGCAAGCTGAATCGCGATTTAGTAACAAGTTCCAATGGCAGCAGGCCAAATGGACTATGCGATATTCGTGCCAGCTTTCACAAAATGGTTTTGTGCATGAATGATAAATACAAAGGTTTTGTATCTTTGACCAAACAATTAATTCAACAAATAACTGTTGATATCTTCCAAATCCCACAAGTATATGCGCTTAATGATTCATCTCAAATCATGGAAAAGCTTGGTAAAAAGATTTCATTCTAAATGGAGGTTTATGGATTACTGAAGATATTTGCTCTCGCCTGTTTAGATTATAAGAGTTAGATAAAGTCTGCTTCCTCCAATGATTACCTGCACATGTACAGGAATTGAAAATGCAGATAAACTGGAGAAAGAAGCTAGAAATCTTAATAATAACAACTTTGTCAACGTTACTTTATTAGAAGCAAATCCTGTCACAAATTTCAAATTGAGAGAGATGTCAATTTCTGTAAAACATCAAATAAAATAGTAGAATGAAAACATCAAATCTATAATATACATGGAGACCGCCTTATACCAAAGACTACTGCTAGGCTAAGAACAGGTCATTACTGAGGAATGAATTTTGATAGGGTGGTAGAAGAACTTAAAGGGATTGTGTTATTTGTTTCGTTACATAGCTAACACCTGCTCATTTTTTTGACTGTCCAGCTATTCTTGCTGATCTACAAGAAATATGGGTCCTTTTCTCGTCAACTACCCTCTATGTGGACAGTATTGCACAGATTGCCAGAATAGTCATTAGGGACCCTGGTACTGTCTGATTAGGTCCTGTCATCATCATCAAAGATATCTTCAGTATGCCTTCCTATAACTCTTTTCTTTGAAAGAATTAAACGGGTCAGTCTTGAAAGATTTGGTAAATGCGCTAAAAATAAATGGCGTGATAACCATTAGCTTAGATTGCCACTGAAAACTGCTTTGCTTTTGTAAAAAAAAAAAATGTTTAGTTTGCTTAATAAAAGTAAACATAGAATAGTAGTCTGGTTAATTAAAGTCACAACAGAAGTTCATAACCAGCTTAGTGTATAATCGTGAGGTTTGTGGCCAACAAAGCTCGCGATAATGATTTCTCTATTGTCAACCTATATGTAAGGTTCAGAAATTAACCTTTTTTAATACCCTTTTATAAGCTTCCCTTGTATGTAGCGGAATCTTTGAACTCGATTTTTACCCACTTTAAAAGGTCAGATTAATTCGAAATTTTGCTCACTTGTCCAGGACCGATGACAAAACAATAATTAATAATTTTGTTCCATTGTCCTTGATCAGGATCATCAAGATTAACGATTTCCCATTTTCAGATTCCATCTCGCATCTGGCGACTAATTGCAGATCCCATTTCCAGATTTGGCGTCTAATTCTAGATTTTGCGAATAAAAGATTAAATTACAACTTAGTTCGATTAACTCTAAAAGGGTGTTTTTTAGTTTATTTTTAACTATAATTTTTTAAGAACAATTTTTAAAAGAAGCTTTTTAAATATTCGAATTTTCTAATTAATTATGCATAGATATCTAAAATTCTTTTATCAGTGTAGTCTTGGGTTATGTTACCCTGATTAATAGAATAAGATAACCAAAGGATAGCATGTTCGGTTTTCGTCTTTCCAAAGATCTGGTACTGAATGGGGTTGCTGCATATTAAGTTGAACTTGGCCTCAAATTCCTAGCTTTAGCATGGTATGGAGGTAAGAAGAGTGAAGTTCTAGCTAAGATGCTGGATTCGTTATCTGGCTGTGGTTTAAAATTACAAAGTCGATCACCAACAACCTTCATGCTGTTTCTGAGTGCTGAGTGAGTGTTATTTAACGTCCCACTTTTAAGCAACACGAGGGATATTGGCAATGGATCTCATAATTTTGAACCCCGATCAAGTGACGAGGACAACACCTACATCTCATTGTCCAAACTAGCCCCACAACGCCAAAAAGGGGGCTTTGAACCACGACAGATTTAACAACAGCTCCTCTACACTCACAGTGGCACTATGGCTTGAACTCATAGCACTCTGGCTATGAATTCGTGACTATAACAACTAGGCTACCATTGCCATTTCATAGTGTTTCCAACGTAATGTAAAGGTTGTCTTCGCTAAATGGCAAGGAATTTGAGAAAAATTCGGAGAACATTTTCAGACAAGAAAAGAATGTCCTAATTATTTCTGTATAACTTCGTGATTTGTAACACAAGCATCCGCTTATATGGTATTCTTAAAATTTAGAAATATTCCATAAATGCGTTATCTTTTTCTTCCATCTGTAAAAACACAACCATTTAGTATTACAATGTCAGAAATAAAACATAGATTTCGTTTTACTTCAAATAAATTATAGTTTTAGAAAACTAAAAAACACCCTTTGATTGTTAATCGAACTAAGTTGTAACTTAATCTTTTAGTCACCAAATCTGGAAATGGGATCTGAAATTTGTCGCCAGATGCGGGATGGGATCTGAAAATGGGAAATTGTTAATCCTGATGATCCTGATCAGGTCAATGGTACAAAATTATTAAATTATTATATTGTCATCTGTCCTGGACAAGTGAGCAAAATTTCGAATTAATCTGACCTTTTAAAGTGGGTAAAAATTGAGTTCAAATATTCCGTTACGTACAAGTGAAGCTTATAAAAGGGTGCAAAAAAAAGATTAATTCAGGTGCCAATTAGTATGTGCACAAACACCTTTCTTTACACCAAGCGTGTCAAACTCGTGGCCTGCGGGCCTCATGCGGCCCACATCGAACATTTTTGCGGTCCGGCTAGTATACTGGCACACAATAATATATAATAAAATATTAACATTTCTCCCGAAATAAGAAAGATTATAGCAGAGAAAGATATCAAATGTCAGGACGTAAACATTAAATTTTTCTTGTTCATTTATGTTTCTTCTAATGTATTATTCGAAATAAATTTACATTGCTATAATTTTTTTTGTGGCCCATCTAAAGTTAAATTTTGTTTGGCCCAAGTTAGACTTTGAGTTTGACACCCTTGCTTTACACCATATAACGAATTCATAGAATATAATAATGCTGAGGTATATTTTCTTGTACGATACATACTCTCTAATAAAGAGGTTCTTATTCTTTAACATTGCGGGAAGTTAACCTTAATAAATCATTCAAAGTAGTCTAGATTGATCACCAAAAATGATCTATGATTAATTATTAGTTTAACGCGACACTCAAAAGCAAAAGATCAATCCTTTAATAATTTTATGTTAGACTTACTTCCTTTAAAACAATATTTGTTCTCTTTCAGCATGTATTTTATTACACACTTCACATATCTGATCCTAATTTATATATCTGCCCTTTCATTTTTTTTCTCGACAATTAAGCGTCTAGTTCAAACATTTTTTAAGTGTGAAATTTCCAGACTGGCATGTTAGAACGACTAACTTAGTTGAAAAGTTTTACCCACGAAGTTATGGTAGACGAATGGGCTTTTGCTGCAGATAATAAAAAAGTAACGGATTTTTCGAGCGGAAAAGCGTAACAGCTTGGCGCGAGACAAGTTCACAAAATGTATGCAAATGTCTCTGACCCAAATATATTGGAATTATGTTCTAAATTTAGCCCTGTCGAGTCACTGATATGTTTCTTATTTCCAGTTTGAGGTTTAGAGATGAAACTTTTTGGCAGTAGAAAATTCTGTTTGATTTGTGATTTTTTTTGTATAGTATCCGGAAGAAAAAGCCGATAGAAGAATATATTTTTATACTTTTTCTACCAAACTAACCTAAGTCTTACAGATAAAATATTAAGAGAATTTTATTAAGATTAATTTACGGAAACATCAGCTTAGTTGGATTTTTATTTGTACCACATAGCATATACAATATTGTGGATCAAAAGCTCGTGTCTACTAATATTCCATTATTATTTCATCTTCAATTTTGTCCTACTTTTTAAAGCATTTCTCTATTTTTTAATTATAATATTCATCCAACATGTTTAAATTAACCTGGAAGTTAAAGAAGTTTCGTTAACTTGTGAGCAAATTATAGTTGTGCATATACAAATTGGGTAAGGTCATTAAATAACGATGCAGAGGACATTGCACCAAAATTGTGAAATATAGAAAAATGGAGATGACCTTAAAAGTAATTGCTGCTGCAACGAAAATAATTTACGAGCACTTCGACTCCTAAGTAGCATTTTGTGTCCGGCAAGCATAGAGAAAAGAATAACTGCGCAATTTTTGCGTCTATTTATTTCGTATTTGAAAGCGACATGTTAGCGGAGAATTTTTGAAAGGAAGTTGTGCACTGAATTATCGTACGCATTTTGACTTCAGAAGGTGTAACAGGTATTAAAATACATTGATGATCGGAAAGCATTTATGCGGAGTACTGTATGTCACCGCCAACAATTCGAAAATGGAACAAGTGCTATCCGGAAGAACAGTTTGAGTTGGATCCTAGTTAAATCCCTTGATTTGGCAACTGACATTTGGCGCGATTTTCTTAGAAGTTTAGCCCCAAATTTGCAACTTTGACAGATGCATGAAATTGTAACCCTAGCTCACCCTTTTTCTGCCATTGGTCATTTTTTTGCCCAATGATCGACTAAGCGTTAGGTTTAAACGATTGACAACACCGATAAAGTGATTTCGAGAAATATTTGGCGTCAAAAAAAGGTGGTTCAGCCAGTACTTTATCGACACTTTGGATGATTTTTCACAGCAATTGTTACAGTGACGAAAGTTGGTACTAGCGTTTTGAGTTAAAATCGAAATGGTTAAAGGTTCAGTAGAAGCTTACAGATTCTTCATTAGTGCAAACAAGGCAATGTTTTCGTTCTTCGATTGCAAGAAGTCTCTTCGTATCGAATCACTAGATCATGGAGCAACGGTCAACGCTCACCGGTATTGTTATTTGTTAACGAGCGCTAGAGAATAATAAAATCAAATCTCTTTCGGGTACACTTTCTCTTTATCTTATTCCACTGTGCAAATGCTAGATCAAACAATGCCAATAAAACAATGAAACTTACGTAAAAGTTCAAGTGGACAGTCCTAAGCCCCTCACCCCATATTTCTAGTATGTACTCACTTGACTATCACTTCTTCGATCAGCTCAAACCAGCGTTTCGGGAACAATGGGTTAAAAATTCATGAGGAAATCAAACTCGAAACATATTTGAAATAGTACCTCACTCATAAATCATCGCTTCTTCCATCCTCAGGACACTAGGACTCTCCATAACTTAATGTGTAGTATGTAATCAAGGAATATTAAAGCAATCTTTGATGGAACCGGGATCAAAAAATGGGCAAGGAAACACTTAACTATAATGAAACTTAGCTGAAACATTGAATTTACCTTATTTGCTTTTCGTGATACACAAATACAACTCAATAGTTTTTGAAAAAGACTATATAAAAAAAAGTGTTCCTACTATTTTCCTACCTGCCGCGCTCCTTTTTTCCATTTGGGAAATGTATTATTTCGAACAATTTGCAACAAGATACAGTAGTGCTCCGAAAACTCAGCCTAATGTGGACCGAAGGGTGAACAACTGATTTTCATCACTTTGAACATCTTCCTTCGACAGAAAAAAAAAGATTTCTACAAAGCCACGTAAAATGTGTACAAAGCAACAACAACAAAAAAAAAACGTAAGTAACTAGGTGTTTTTGTCCAGTATATCCCAACAATCCAGCACTTTTGCGTTGATCCTTACTTTAAAGCTCATCATACACTACAACACAATAAAAATATTTTTTTAATTTTTGTAATACGTTCATATATATTTATATAATTATGTTATAATCTAATCTTTTAAGTTATAGTTCTAATGATAAAAATTGCTAATGAATACGTTTTTTGCTCTACATAAATTTTTAATCCATCTTTCTAATAATAATTTACTCAAATGGAGATATGTAATCAATCTAAAATTGCAGCTTACACTACAAGATATCTCGTAGCTGGCAGTTTGGGTGCATACGCTTATTACGAGATATCTCGGAGTTGGCAGTGAATGGGTTAAACCAAGCAAAAGTATGTACTTTATGAAGTCGGAGCGTTTTATACATGAAAATTAAAATTATAATGAAAGCATAGTACATAGTAATTTACCTAATAAGACACACCTCAGAAGAAGACTTTATGAAGGCATAAAGCTATCTATAAAGAAAATTAAGGAGCCGACGTTGCAAAAAACTGGCTACTATTTTTAAAGAAATGCTGTTGGCTTCCGTATAGTGCACTCTGCGCTTTGCTACTTCATCACGAAGAAAGAACAGCAAGTCCACTACCGACTCTCCTTGTTATTCAAAATACTGAAAGTAGTTTCGACAAACTTTAGTTTCTCATTGGGTGATATTTTAGGAGCTTGTACAGTGTTCTCAACGTTGAAGTCGTCATTATTTTCCAGGTTTCTTGCAATAATTTCTGCATCGGCAGATTTCAAAGGCGTGATCGAGGTATCCGAACTGCCAGGTTATCAAGTGCTGAGTTCTTGGAACTCTACTGCAGTGGTCTTTAAACTGTGTTCCACGGAACCCTGGGACTCCACAAGGCAAACCAGGAGTTCCACGAGTCACAACAACAACAAAAACCGAGAAGAAATAAATGTGTATGCAAAATGGGTTCATGTTCTATATGAAGTTTATATAGTTACAGGTATCTGAAGCTCATCCCCCCCCCCAATTCATTAAAACTGAAAATTTTATTCTTATATAATAACTTTATTTTGCGACACTTTTTAAACTTTTATTATAATATAAAAAAGAGTATTAAAACCTTTTTTTCTTTATATATAAACTTTCTAGTAGATTGAGGATATTCTATTGTTTACTTTTTTTGAGTTCCATGAGATAATTTTATACTCGTTAGCTAGCACAAAGTCTTCCGAAACTCAATAGTTTTGTAATGGAAAATGTACCTTTTTACATTTATGGAGAACACCTATAATGAAGGAAAGGGAACAATATATCAACAGATTTGATGTTAAAATTTAAATTTAAGCAAGAACGGCTTCTAAATTTTAGGTTGCAAATTCATGGAAAATACACGGGATTTCTCACACAGCTATAATCATTTTAATGCCATTCAGAACAATGTGTTTAAGTGAAATATATTTCTTAACGTGAGTAGCTACAAAAACAAAGTATAAAAACAAATTATACTCAGAATATGTAATGTTAATGCCTTTGATCTCAAAGACCTAGACTTCGACCGTTTGTGTAAAAGATACTAGCATATATCCCAATCACTAAATGGGTAGGTGTCACTTGAATCGCAAATGAATAATATTAATGAGTAAATTCTATTAGAAAAATTAGATTAGAATTTAATAGTAAATACAATACTTTTTTTAATTACCTTTACATGAAATGCCTATACACATGTTGATCTACTTTAAATATTATTTTGAGATATATTCTTCGAAGTATATGTATGAAATAGGATTCTACGAAAACACTTTCTAGTTCTAGGGGTTCCACAAAAGCTCCCTCAATTTCTAGGGGTTCCGTGAGTTGAAAATTTTGCAAACCATCGCTCTACCGTGTATTCAAACAAAATTAATTTTGGAAATTTGTATTAGTTTAAGAAAAAACTTAGTTGTGTTCATTTAACACACACACATTTATAACTCACACAAGCCTGCCTTTTTTTTTTTTTTGAAAAATAAATGTCTCAAGAGACGAAGGAAATTCTAGTTTTCTGTGATCAACAAAATCCTCAAATATTCTATTTTTTTCTCTCTGGATGAAATGTAATCGAACAAGCCAAGAACATCCTGCAATACCTTGAACAAGAATCTCTTATTACAACATACCAAAGCTCTAGCTCGGCACATCGTAAACAAAGAGACGGTTTCGCTCTCCCCCCCCCCCAGAATTAGCCCATTGACGCCCACACACAGTCGTAATCACCGAGAATGCGAGAGTCTTGCCGATCAATACGCCTTCCAGCAGCGAAGTTATCTAGAAAATTAATACTGAACGCTTCCTCCGTGGAAAGGTATTTCTTTCCACTTTATTTCTAGCAATCCTTCGAGTCGATTTAAATTTTCGAATTCTTTTCCACCAGAAAAAAAATGGCGGAAAAAAAAACTGTTCTTTTTCGTGGAAAAAAATAAATATGACATTTCGTTGCTGTTTGTGACTTTTTTCTTATTGATTCTATGGAAATCCCTCGTATCTTTGACTTTTATCTGACTATGAGGCAAAGCTGACAACATTTATCAAAGTTTTTGCTCTCATGTACCATACTTTTGTTTATTTTAAAAATAGAATATATTTCTTTATGAAAGGGAAATTTACGCAAGGAATATCATACAGTTGCCTATGGTAATAGTAAAAGGACCCAAATCACTTGCAATGATGTCCCAGAATGGATAAAGTAAAACGATAATTTTTATAGATGTTTTTATAGAACAGTTTTACGTCAAATGAACACTTTTAGCTTTGAAGGTTGTACTCGTTGAGTAACGCAATAAGAAAGAAAGAGTAGGTAAAACATTTTGCAATTATTGCTAAAAACCATATGGGGGATGTTTTGATAAAATTTTATTTTTAAAGCAATTTTTACATAGGAAAGATAACACTTGATGTGGGAACTAAACACTGGAGGTTTCAGTCAGACTGACCACCTGACCGGAACATCTGCTCATGCACCTCAGTGCCCAAGGTCACGAAAACAGAAATGGGCACAGAAGACCTTGGCCCGCCATTTGGCTGTTGCGGCACTGAGTTTAATTTAATCACTTTTAAAAACATATAGCATGGCTGTTTGGTGTTATGCTTTAAAATCACAACTTCGTTAAAAATTGCTCTGAAATTCCCTTAAAAAATAAGAATATTTCTTTTAAAGTTCTTTTCCTTCGTGTCAGTGCCGTACAAAGGGAATTTAACTAAAACCGAATTCCATTTAAGAAAAATTTAATTTAAGTACAATAAGATTCGAAAATTCTCAGAGAGGGTTCCATCAACGATCCAAGAGATGAGGTATCATCTCTTATACCATTTACAATTCAGTGAATAAAATTCTGGACTCCCCTCCCTCTTCCCCCCAAATGAAAGAAATTCTGCGTTTACCAATGATTCATTAATATGAATGAGTAGCAAATGTATAAAATAAAATTACAATGGCAACAATACACGTTGAAAATTATTATAATATATATCTTCTTCATAAGCTCAAAAGCCTTTTGCAGGCTAAGGCTGACTCCCTGATCCTCCTCCAGTTGACCCTATCCATCACGATGGCCTTTCATTGGTTGATTCCCATTAGTTTGAGGTCCTTTTCAACATCGTCTATTCATCGAGTACGTGGTCGTCCTCTACGTCTGGTCCCTCCAATTTTCGAAAAAGTTACTTTTTTGGTAGAAAAAGTTTCTGCATGTCTGTATAGATGGCCCAGCCACCTAATGCGTGATGATTTGTAGTTCTCACAATGTCAGCCTTGCCTTATTTCCTGTAAATTTCATGATTGTAAAGAATTTTCCACTCATTGTACTCTTGAATAGGTCCAAAGATTTTACTTAAGATTTTTCTTTCAAAAATAAGCAACTTCTCTTCCTCTGCTTTATTGAGGGTCCAACATTTACTTTCATACAGAGCAATAGGCCTGATTAGAGTTTTATATATGCTCAACTTGGTGTTTATAGAAATAAACTTGAATTGGTTTCTGAGGCCATGAAAACTTCTATTAGCCAAACAATTTCTATTGTTTATTTCAATTCTCGGATCGTTATAATGGTACGGTTTCCAAATGTAATTGTGCATTTAAACCAGCGTTTCTCAAACTATGCCCCTAGGGGGCATAATAACTCTACGAGGGGGCGGGAACATTTAAAAGTTGAAATCAAAATAGTATTTAAAAAATTATTAATTTACTGAAAGGAAACAAACAAAATATACTCTGACATAAGAAATTAATACACATTTACACTGATATAATACACTTATGAATGTGTATCTGTACTGCACAATGTGTTTTATAATTAATTTAGCAATACTAAGTTAAGAACAAGTTTAATAATTACCAATGTCCTCATGGGCTTGTCATGTATAAAATTATATACAAAAATTAACTCTCATTTTGATAATTTGTACGGTTTATAATTAATCTCTTAATTGCCTATTAAAAGTTACGTGATTCCCCCCCCAATGTCACCGTTTTCCACGTAGGTGTGTGTATGTGATGTATTGGGTGGGAGGAGAGAAGGAATAAGTAAACAAATAATCTGAATAAGTAAATCCTTCGCAGACACTGTCAAGGCCTTTTTATTGCATTTTAAAGCCTTCGGAATAACTTTATGAATAACATTGAACAGAAAAGATCGTACTTCAGAAAGACGTATATATAAGTTCAAGACGTCTGAGCGTGACGTAAATATACGCCGGTGGCCCTTAAGAGGTTAAAGTCGTATTGTAGCTTTAGCGTCAAAGTATAGTATTATTGAATTCAATACATTGTTACTGTATGAAGGAGGGTGCGATGAAAATTATGATGAAATATTGGGTCGCAAATATTGGAAGTATGAAAAGCACTGATTTAAACGCTTGCGAAATTATGCATTGTGTCGCATCCACGACACTTCTCTCAGTGATTGTCCGCTTTCAAACATTCCAATAATTCTCTCTCTCTACCTTATAATAACAAAGCAAATTGTGTTAACGAGATCATAATCAGTGTTTGGGCTTCAGTTGAAATGTTCACGAGCTTGTCGATTACACAATCAATCAGAATTTCGAATGTACATCCGTATAATTTATATTGAACCTTTTCCAATAGGTTAACTCCATATCGTACTATTACATACATGAAAATATTATATTTGGGTAACGTGCAGACTATTCCTTCAAATATATCTCTCTCACACATCTCCCACACCCTCTCTCTCACAACCACTCTTTCTCACCCTACACCCCTTATCACACTCTCCCACACATCTCTCCACACTCTCTCCACACTCTCTCACACTCTCTCCACATCTCCACACCTCTCTCTCACACTCTCCACACTCTCCACACATCTCTCCACTCTCTCACCACTCTCCGTCTCGCCCTCACCTCCTATCTCTCCACTCTCCACGCACTGCTTTCCTAGAACTCATATCTCTTCCTCCTCCACTCCTGTCTCTCCCTCTTTCACCCTCTCACTCTTCTACTACTCCTCCTCACTCATTCTCACCTCATCTCTCACTCATCACTCTCTCATTTAAGCCTTTAGTATCAAATGCCAGACAATTGGCTACTGGTCCATTAGTCTCAATCTAGCTTCCCAATGATAGAACAATGAACTGATTAGAGCCAGTGCATTAGTCAATATTACTCCTTATCCTATACGCCAGAGTTACAGAAAGTACAAAGTAAATGTCCGCTTTTAGATCAATTTTAAAATATGGCAATTCAAACAGTATTACCCAGTCAGACGAAATAACGCCCGGCTGGGACGAAAAATTTGGAATGAGTGGCTTTGAACTAGTGAGGCACTCTCATGCCTTTCCTTTAGCTTCATTTGATACGTAGAAGGCAAACCTCTTCTTAAATTCTAATTTAATTAAGAGTTTTGCAGAATTAAAAGTCATATGGTTATTAATGGTTTGTAGAATAGCCGTTCCTTCTCTTTGCCATGATAAATGGCTCTTTCATTTCCCTCGATGCCATATGAGGAATGCCTAAGAACAATTGGTCAGACCAGAGTGTAGAGATCTTCGCTTTCTTTCTTTTCTAGTTTTTAAATTGTGTTCGACTTTTGGACACTATACAGTTTATTATTTCTTTTCTGTTGTTTCTACTTATTGTAAAAATCTCTCAATAATTTTCTGAAGATGACTTATATAACTTAGATAAGATTTTATGCAAGTTGAGAAATAATATGAATTATGCATTTGTTTGATACACCTAAATGCATACAAAATAAAATAAATATAGAGTTGGCTTGTGTGTGAATTTATGTTGTGAGACATATATATATATTTGCTCTTCCTAATGCAGGCTGGCGTTGGTTATCGGTATATGTTTTCCTGAATTAGGATTTAGACAGTAATTTGCTATTTAATTGCAATTTGAGTTTATACCCCTACTACTATTTAGTTCAGCGAGACTCAACCTGCGGCCCACCGAGCCTTTTTAAGTGGCCCGGTCATGGCCCTTGCTATCTGAAATTCACTCATTTAAGAACAAAATATTAAATTTGGTGAGTTCTTTTGTCAGAAATCAAGTTTATTAATTTTGCTTTTGCTCTCGCTGTCGTACGGTACAAATTAAAATTCTTTTCTATTTGTAATGGTTACGGATTGTGATAGACAACAGTGAAATGTACATATTTATGGGTGGAACTAATTTAGCTATTTTTCATATCTTGAAGGAAAATATTCAGAAGAAATATATCTTCAAGACTGATGAGGTTGACTAATTTTATGAAACAAACATCGATCAGTAACTGTTTGATTTGTCTAGTGTTGTTGTTAAAAATACCAATAACAGGAACCATTCAATGACACTTTTCCTCGATCTCTTTTTCAGAGGTGATAAATAACTTTGCGTGAATATCTTGCAACAGCAACAAAGTGTTTTGTCGTGGTAATGTCTCAGGGGTAACAGCAAACATCTAGAAATTTGTCATACCATTGGAATCATACGAAACTGTTTGATCGGAAAACGAAGGATGTTTCTTAAGATGTGTGCTTCTGAGTTGAGTGTTGTAACAAAATAAAAATAATTCAAAAAGCAAAACAGGGTTAAAATATTTTGATGATGTTTAGACCTTTATCTTGGTCATAAAGCATTCCCTCCTTTATCCTCGTGTTGCACCACGCCGAAATAATACATGACATAGTATGCGGCCCAGACAAAAAGTTGATGTACCTTGATTTAGCTGATTGTTTGTCCCTCATGTAACTACACTTTGTTATATATCTAAGGATGAATCGTAATGGTATAAAAACTTTGAGAGTATCATATAGTTTGCTAATTAGAATCTTGTAATCTTTGTATTATAGCACTTTATTCATTTGTTCGGACAGTACGCAATATGTACAATGTTCTCTATCATGGTGTGTTCAGAATAATTCAGTAAGATTTAGTAACATAAGTGGCTTTTATTTATGCTCTATTTTCTATGCCGTTTTTAAAAGTGTCTGTTTGGTGAGATTGTGCTCGGTGAACCAAACAATACTCATTATATTTGTAACCTTAACTTTCATCACCCTTTTTTTAATTATATTCTCTATCTTCTTTATTTTACTCGCATGGTTTAATAGTTTTTGAGATCGAAGCATTTGCTTTGGTGGTAGAACAATAAACAGAAGTAAATTATGCAGAATTTCATTATTAAAAATCGAAAAAAACAATATATACAGTCGGATCTCTATTTCAAAGGAAGTCAGCTAATTCGAAAAAGTTGTTAGCTTAGAAAATTCTTAAATATTGATTCAATTTTAATATTCATAGAGACAATATATACAATATTTAAATAAATCTATATATCAATTAAAAAAGTAATTATTCACACTTTTTGAAACTCAATATCATTCATTTCTATATTTACTTTACCATCAAAAAGAAATCTGCAAGGAGAACAAGAAAGAAAAAACATCGTCTAGAAATATACTTTATTTTCAATTTTAAAAAATAAATTTGTATTAAAATTAATGAATTAGCTAACGACATTTTCTAATTTTAAGCCTACAAGTAATTTTGAATTTACATTATTTTATAGACAGTAATTTTAAACATAACTACCGCATGCACATTCTTAAGTTTAATTATTGATAAAATCTGTTAATTTTACTTGAGATTTTGTTTGTGAAAAATTACGGCAGTTTCATTGGTCTAGATGAGTTAGGTACCAGGTAAAACCAGTTCAAGGCCCTTGATCTCCATAAAATATGCTAAAAGAAAGAATAATTTGAAAAATGTCCCGAAATATTTTTAAAATAGGGAGAGAAAAAATCGAATCACACGAAAAAAAGTTCGTTAAACAGAAAATGCACTTCGCTATTTGGAGGTTGTTTTTACGAAGAAAATAGTAAAATATTCTTTCTTTCAGGAATAAGTTCGCGAAATAGAGGTTCGTTATTTGAAGGTTTGACTGTATATAAGAAGTGATTACTTGCATTAAATGATACATCTCAAACTAATCCTTCATGTATTTACTAATAAAATAACAAATCTCCATATTTGCAAGAAAATTTAATGTTGTTAAAGAGTTAATTCCTCAACTAATACAACTCCATGTGATTTATGATTGCACTTAAACCTTAGACCTCCACTAATTCGATGTTTGAATCTGATCCATCAATTTAAAAGGCTAAGCTGTTCGAGGGTTAAGCTTCTAGAAAGCATTCGGATTTTCCACGTTAATCCTCGACCGCATGTCATAAAACGATGCTCTATAATAACTAGCGAAGCATTATCCTCTCCTCTTCCTTCCCCCTTATTTAATCAGTGCATGTTATCAACATTTTGGGGGAGGATGCTGTCCATAAAGCTGCCAAGAGGTACTTCGTACATAAGAATGAGGTTTCTGGGAAGACGGCTTCGACAAATTAGCAGGGAGTAATAACATTCAAGCTTTAATTCGCTAGGTTGGTTTATTAGCGCAAGAGCCATATTTGGTTAAGTGCACCAAACACTTATTAAATGGCGGAAGAAACTGTGTGTTTGTGTGTGTGTTTGTGATCTACATAAAACTTATATTCTGTTTATCGTGTTGTTTTATTGCTAAAGTTAAAACATTTTAAATCCACAACAATTTAATGTAAGGGTCATGGTCAAATAAAGCATAGACAAAGTCTATTAAGCTGGGACTATTTTTCGTTCGGTTGCCAGCAGAGTGATGTAATGTAGATGTGCAAGACATATGATATGCCATTGACAAACTGCACGACATGCAACAACCAGAGTAATAGCCGGTGACCATAAAGCTGCCAAATCAAAATAAGTACAGCATAGAATTATACACTGAAGTGCCACTGAATTAGGGATACCCACCTAGTAGCAAGTTGGGGCTCCTCTGGCCTTGACAACGGCTGCCATATGGCGGGGCATAGATTCAACAAGTTTCTGGAAACGTTCCACGGGAATGCCCTGCCGAATTTTAGCTAAAGCTGTCCAAAATTCAGTAAGGTTCGTTGGTGCTGTGTGATGGTTTTCACGCCCTGTTCCAAAACATCCCAAAGATGCTCGATAGGATTTAAGTCTGGGCTTCTAGGTGACCAATTTATGACAAAAAAGTCAGAGAAATGCTTATCCAACTAGCCAGTAGCCAACCGAGACTTGCGAGATGTACAGTTGTCTTGCTGGAATACACGATTACCGTGTGGATAACGGAACAGCATAAATGGTTGGAGGTGATCCCCACCCAGAAACTCTGCTTACCGAATTGCATTGAGGGAGGTTAGTACACACACCAAAGATCTCAAACAGTACCACGAAAAAACCACAGACCATGACTAAGCCACCATGCCATTGTACAGTTCCAACCTGGAATGCAGCACCCATGGCTTCATCAATCTGACGCCATATTTTCAGCCTCCCGTCGACGTTAAGTAGTCGGTATCAAGACTCATCACTCCATGCTTCTCGTTTCCAGTCCTCTGCACTCCAGTCTCTGTACTCTCTTGTCCAGGATAGACGTGCAGCCCGATGGCGAACTTTCAGAAATAGTACTTTCGTAGGTCAACGGCTCCCGAAACCCATACGGTGAAGTGAGCGTTGCACAGTTCGCTTACTGACTGTACCACCATACAGTTAGGTGGTAATTTGAGGTAATGTTTGGCTTCGCTGGCTACGTGCAGTACGCATGAGCTGTCTCTCATCAAGCACTGCCAAGGCTAATTGTCCTTTGTAGTTTGCCCGATCGCAAGTTTTTTGTCCAGCATCCATGTATTCTTTGTATACTCTTGACACTGTCGACCTTGAAAATCCTATCTGTGACGATTTCGGAAATTAAATGGCCCATGCGTCGCGCACCTACGATTTGTTCGCGATCGAAGGCTCTAAATCAGGAAGTTTACCCATACTGGCAATTCCAACAGCTAATTGAGAACAACCACACTATGCGTTATATATGCAGATACCACAGCGCTCTCACTTGAGCACAGCGTGACACAATTTGCATAGCCCTTGCTATCCCTAATTCAGTGGTATTGTATAAAATAAGTACCTTGAAAAGAAAGTGTGACGAGAAGTGAAATTTTTTGTTGAAAATAAGCCGTGTTTAGAAAGAGTACTGAAATATTTGATTCGATATCTATCACAAAGACTAGGGACTGCGTTGTGGCTGTGGATAAAATAAAGTGCCACCATTTCCAATCGCCTACAAAAAATTTGAATTAGGGATGGAGACACCCGTCTTCAACGTTCAGGACTTACGTATACTATGTATACTTTCTATGCAGAACTCATGACACCCTCTCTGCATTGCCGGAAATGTTTTATCACCCACCTGAGTCCGATCTTAGGATTACCTCGTGCATGGTTTCTTAAGGACTTTCATCTCAGATCAAACGGTGCGTGGTGCTTTGGAAAAATAGCTACATCCTCATCCTTCTTCAAAGATGATACAGGATATTTGTACCGCGTTGGTACAGGTACCTAATTAATGGGAGTAATCATCTGTAGGCTCTCAAGTGAATGCTTATTAACGTCACACTCTAAAGTAACGTTAAAGCTTTTGGCAAAGGACCTCGTAATGTTGAGTCACGATCAAGTGACGTTGACGACACTTGAGCTGGCACACCCCTCACCAAACAACGCCAATATGAGGACTTTGAGACATGACATTTTCATCTTGCATCAGCCTTTCTATACGGGGGAGGGGGATCTTACGCTACATCATATCTCGAATCCGTGACTACAACGCCAGTCATGAATTAGCGACAATGACCAATAGGCAACTGCGGCCACGTAGGCTCTCTCAAAACCTCATTATAATGCTTCTCGAGTATTATAGTATACATTCCCAATACAGTATTTGTAATTAGGCATATAAGGTATAACAACCCATGTTTCATTTGAACAATCCTTATAAAATAAAGAGAAAGAAATTTTTAAGATTCAGTTGGTTTGAAATTTAGAAAAATTAAATAAGGTATCGTAATTGAGAGTTAATATATTAAGAAGCTATAATAAAGTTGATGAACTTTATCGACTTAAAAATAGAATACTTATAATCATGTTACTTGAATGCATAGGTATTTTAACTCAAAAATTCATTTTAATTACCATTTCTTAATATTTGAAAATAAATTAATTTTAATTCAGATTACCGAACATTTTACCTTTATTAAAAATTTTCCAGCGTTACTAAAATATTATTTTAACATGCCACTAACTTATATATAGAGAGATGAATTCTTTAAAAAATCTATATTATTTTATCTCAATTAATTCTCGTCTTATTTCGAAGTTTCGTCAATTTCACATCTTTCTTAATAAATATCTAACAACAGCTTGCTGTACTAATGTTTTATCTATATTTCATTTAAAGCGCTTGTAAATCTAAGAAACATGAACAATTGGATCACTATCATACAAGATAAAGTAAATTTCAACAACAAAAAACTGTTATTACTGTTTCTTATAAACTTTCCAGAAACGAACCACAAAGAATAAATTTAGAAACTATTATTTAGTTCCGACTTGTCATGACAATTTTGGAGCTAATCTGCAAAGCAGAGAAACTAGTTTCTTGGACACTTACCAAAAGAAAAGACATGAAATTTCCTCTCGTCCTTCGCTTTCATTTGATCTATTGAGAGAATAAATGATATCCAACTTTCTCTTGACAAGAAGTTTATCGACCATATGATAAAATAGATTGTTTAACATACGATGGAAACATATTTCGTATCGGATAGTTTGGGACCGTTTTCGGGTTCTTATTCTTCTAGATACTAGCATAAGCAATCGAAGATGTCATGGTTCCTATATTGCATGAAAAAATTAATTTGTTCTGTTTTGAGGGGTAAATAAGAACTGTTTTAATCTGTTTTATTATGTGCTGTTATTTATTCTTGAAGTTCATGTAAAGTAAAAGTTAATTCTGAAGTGAAGGAAGTTGATATTTCTCAAATTATATTTCTATACAAACGTATAAAATTAAACTTAAAATCTTTTATACATCTTTCGAAATTCTTAGGTTCAAACGAATGCTTATTCACATAAATTTTTATTTTTTAATTTTTTCGGAGGGAGAGAAATCTCAAGTTTGAATAGTGCGATATGACTCTTTTGCTCCGACATTGTAAATCATTATGGAGAATTAATTTGAATTATTAATATTTTAATATCGTATTTTGTTCAACTTTTATTTATATTTTTTGAGCTACAGTGACGCAAAGGGGAAAGGTTGGTACCATCAAACTAGTTTAACCCCACTTACTTGGTTCTAAGTTCGAAATTGTTTTTAGGCTCGTTGGATTCCTTTTTCAATTTTTGTTTAATTGTGTTACTTTTATTCCTTTTGTATGTCTAATATGTTTTGTGATCATTGTACTGTTTCTATTACTTAGACTTACGTGTTTTTTAATGTTTCTTATATTATTTTTAATTCATTTATATATATATATATATATATATGCTAAACTAAACTCAGTCGCGCAAAAGCCTATTTCTCATTTATCGACACCCACTAAAGAGATGAAAGGCTGAGTCTCGAATATTATATATATTATTATTATATATATATATACACTCAAGAGCCAAAACATTATGACCCCTCCCCTACATTTTGCAAGGAACTCGCCTGGATGACGTGGAAGGCACGTGATCAGGTGGAGGTGGTATTTAACTGCTGCTGGAGAGTCTGAAGAATCATACTTTCACTCACTTCTGAGTCTGATGGGAAAGGCTGCGGATCTAAGTGACTTTGATAGAGGGCATATTGTGTAATGGCTCGAAGGCTAGGAACAAGTATTTCCAAAACTGCACGACTCGTGGGTTGTTCGCGGTCTACAGTTGTTAGTACTTATGCAAAGTGGAGGAATGACGGTGAAACCATGAGTAGACGACATGGTGTTGGACGTCCACACGCTATCAAAGAAAAAGGTCGTTGGAGACTGTCTCGCATGGTGAAGCAAATATGAAGCCAGACAGTGGCTCAGCTGACAGCCCAATGCAATGCAGGACCAAGTAGAATAGTATCGGAGCACACTGTTCAGCGAACATTGTTGGATATGGGGCTACGCAGCAAACGTCCCACTCGTGTGCCTTTGCTGACCAAGCGTCATCGCCAACTGCGCCTGCGCTGGGGCCCGGGAACATCGCGACTGGTTCATGGATCAGTGGGAGAGAGTTGCCTGGTCAGATGATTCACGGTTTGTCATTCCTCACGCCGATGGCCACATCAGGATACGCCGTCTTCCAGGCGAATAGTTGCTCCCTCAATGTACAGTAGGTCATACACAGGCCGGTGGTGGTGGTATTATGTTTTGGAGGACGTTCTCTTGGGCGTCTCTGGGACCCGTGGTTGTGGTAGAACAGACCATGAATGCTACAGGGTATATGACACATCATTTGGGACCAGTTGCACCCTTACATCATCCCCCATCATTTGGGCCTCTGTTTTTCCAGCTGGAACTGGAATGTTCCAACAGTACAACGCCCCGCGTCACAAGACTAAAATTGTGTTGGAGTGGTTCCAGGAACATGATGCTGAATTCCAGTTAATATCTTGGCTGCCTAACTCACCGGATCTCAATCCAATAGAACACATTTCGGATGTCATGGGACGGCAGCTCAGAGTTCAAAGACCACCAATTAGCAATATCTCGGATTTGCGTGGTCGTTGCTTAAACATCTGGTACTATCTGTCTCCGGCCATCTACCAGGGACTTGTGGCATCCATGCCAAGCCGGTTTGAAGCTGTGTTGCGTGCCAAAGGTGGGCCAACTCGTTATTTACAGGTGGTCATAATGTTTTGACTCTTGAGTGTATACACACATATACGTATTCTTATTTTAAACTAATTGGTTTAATAAGCGCCGAAATAAAAAAAAATACTAAACGGATATTAACCCCTCAACTGGTTTGTCCGTAAGGGTTACCGAATGCTGGCCACAATCGGTTCCTTCTTACGCTGTGGCGCGGTAGCCAAGTGGTCAGGGAATCGGATCATGGCTGGTGTGTCAGGAGTTCGAGCCCAGTACCACTGAAGATCTGCAGTGTAGGGAAGGGATGCACGTTAAATCTGTCGAGAGCTCAAACGTCCTCCCATTGGTGTGGTGTAGTAGTTAGGAGAGGGGTGCTAACTCAGGCATCGTCCTCGTCACTTGACCATGGTTCAAAATTACGAGGTCCGTCGCTAAAAGCCCTCGTGTAGCTGAACAGTGCGACGTTATTCAATCAATCCCCCTTATGCTGTATGGGCACTGATATTTTCTTCTTTCTATCTTTGATTTGAATATATTTTTAATTCTTGTTGTGAGATTATTAGTGCTAGTGTTTTTAAGAGATATAGTTTGACCGTAGTACGGAAAAACTTTTCTCCCGGATTTTCTTAGTTGTGAAGGAGGGAATTTTTCCATTAAAGACAGGAACTTAGATTCCTGGAAATGTTCGATAAGGAACAGGGATTGGCAAGGCATTGAGCAATTCGTTGCTTTAGAAGAAAGGAAAATAGAAAGATAATCCAAAAAAGCCGATATTAAGATATATGATACATTATTCATGGCATGCAGAGCGTGCTTATAAAAAGCAAACATTTAGGGATTTTTGTGTTCCACTATTATGAAATAAAAAAATTGTGTGAAAACTTTAAAATTGAGAATTAAAATAAAATTCTTCCATTTCCTCGAGTATTATACTTAGTAATATTCAATAAAAAAATGTCTCTTTTGGAACATTCCGGGCAAAAAATTGACCGTTTAAAGAGTTAATGATGGATTTCAAGATTTATATTTATAGTTAGATATAAATTAATGAAATACTATAAATTAGTAAATAATTTAACTAAATTAATTTTAAACAATTTTTGGTCAGCTTAACTATTTTAACATCTTATTGTATTTAAAATTTAAGTATGTATTTTTACATGGCAAAAAGATACGATAGAGAAGTAAAAAATGGAATATTTATTAATTTGTCCATCAAATTTAACAAGCAGCTACATTAAAAAAATATTAAATGCATCAATTCAATTGAGATTTATTTTAAATTTCATTTTGAGTAATTTAAATATAAATTCCATAACAAATCCAAATAAAAGTTTATTTTTATTATTGAAAATTCAAACTTCAGGAACAGAAATTTATTTTTAATTTCAATATTGACTGAGAGGAGGAGGTTTTATTTTTAATACTATTTGACAAATTTTTAAATGTTATCATAATTCAATCATTTGATACTTGCATTAAATATTTTCCGTGTAAAGGAAATTTTTATATCAAGAATGATTTTGTGTTATTTTATTACCCATCTTTATTTGCCTACTTTCCCTTTTTCGCTTTTTGGACTCGTCGATTGCTTGAAGTTACGAAGTCCATTGCTTGGAATTTATCTCGACAGAAATTGAAAAACAGATTTTATCTCAAAAGTATGCAATTTCTTATAAAGATAAAATTCTTTTCAAATTTTTGAATATTTCAAAATTTGTCTTCTATCATTTTATTAACTTTCAGATAAATTATAAATTTTTTAACAGGCTTAAATATGATTAATATATGTATATTGCATGTTTTCTCTGATTTTTTTTTCCATTTTCTCCATATTTCTGTGAGCCACGAAATGTTTCAAAATACGTGATAATTCAACTTAAATAAGTTAACTTCTTTCTAGATATTAACAAAAAAATGCAATGCTAATGTTATCTATGTCACATTAAAAACAACCCTTCAAAATAAAGAAGGATTACATTAAATTAAGAGGAAAACTGGTAATAAATATAATTTGTACTTTTGAAATTTTTCTCCCATCCGGGTAAAAAAATTTTTAATTTTGATACGGATGTAACACACTGACCTTGTAAATTTTTTCCCAGTTTATTAAACATTTGATACATTATATGATAATAAAATTAAATCAATATTATTCAGAAACATTTACTCCTGTTTTATCGTTTGGGCTAGTATATTTACAATAATTTTCATGAAAATTCTTACTTGAACTTTTTTTTAACATATTGACTTTATATCTATTTTAATATAAGATACATTTTCAGATCTATCTGAGTTTGGGTTAATTTTCCTTAAGATATCACATTTCAGCTTAACAATTTATACAAATTGCAAATCTCTTAAATTAACAAGTTTGTTATAATTCACTTTTCTTACTTTATATTTAAAAGCGTGATTTTCAGAAGTTTAATTTAATTGGCATCACTTTTAATCCGAGTTATTTATAACAGACAGATTTTTTTTTCTGTTGAAACAAGGTCACACACATGAAAAGGACAGCGTCCAGCAGAATACGCCATTTCAAATCTTCCTGATTACGTTATGAGAAGATACTGAAACCCATCTTAAATTGAATATAAAGTTGCCATTGTTGCTTTAAGTAATATGTTTCAATATAATAATTATGAAATTTGAAATCCTCCAGTTATTCTGCTGTGAAAGAGACAATTCTACAACTGCAGAGAGTTTCAAAAAATTACAATCTTATCAAATTCACTCGAAGTCATAAATTAAATTTTAAAAACATAGTGCTTATTTGAATTAAACTAATTTTGGCTATCGTATTTCATTTGATTTGATTTTAATTTACCACGCACACTTAGGCAAAAACGAGGGCTATTGGCAACACAGACCTCGTAATTTTGTGTCACAGGCAAATAACAAGGACGAAACCTGAGCTGGCAGCCCATCCCTTCTCAAAACTACCACTCCACGTCAACAGTAGGACTTTGAGCTCTTAAATTTTACGTGTATTAGCCCCACTGTACGCAGGGAGGTCTTAAGACTCTTTGAGGCCCTGGGCTTTACCTGATATATATATCTTAAAAAATAAACAGTATATAACACGCATTGTCAAATACTCGTTAAAACTGTAATTTGAAACAAATAAATGTACACTACGCACAATCTCAAAAACCTAGGCACAAACTGGCTCTACCAATGGTCGCATTTCGACTAATTGAGTTGAATGATTGTTTATGGTACTAGGTCTAGGCCTAGATATGGACAATGGTCATCACATAATAATGTAGTCTTACCACTTTTGTTAGATGATATGCAGTTTGAAATTCCCTGTTTTTTGGAGAATACACTTGCTCACAAAAGTATGCAACTCATAGCTTAAGTGAAAAAGCTCTAGTTCTCAAATAAATATAAGAAAAATATTATTTTGGAGAGTGTTGTTTATAGCTTCTGATTCAAGTCATAAAGTAATGAAGAATAAACCAAATCATTATATTTTAAAATACTTTAAGAGTAATTTTGTTAACTACCAGTAAAAATTTTAATCACAAAAGTATGTATGCACTCTGAATTTTTGACTTTTAAATAGGCTGAATGAAACTTCTTGAGTGATTTTTCGTATTTCAGTGATAAGTTTAGAAGTTCTGCTACAAAGCTTGTAAGTTTGAGCTTTAAGTGCATCAACAATTCACCAATGCCTCCACGTGGAAAAGAATTATCAAAAGATCTAAAGGATGCAATAATAAAGCTCTATAAGGAAAGCAAGTCCCGAAGACAAATCGCTAAAATGATAGGCAAAAGTCCTGCAACAGTGCAAAAAATCATTGAAAAGTTCCAGGCTGAGGGAAATACTCTAAACAAGCCAAGAACAGGATGACCGCCCATTTTCACAGATCGAGAAAGGCAAATTATTGTTCGAAACGTGAAAAACAAGATATCAATCATTGGCATGGCCAAGTAATTTTAGCGCGTTTTTCACATGTTGTATTTTACAATAATGCAACTAAAATGAACTTTTTACTAACAGAAAGTAGTACTGTACTAAAAAAAATTAAAAATGATTAAATTTAAATATGATTCGGCTCATCTAGGGCACAAATGCGACCAAATGCCGAAAACCCGAGGTCAATTGGTTGCTTATTGGCTGAGAAAAAGGTACGACAAAATATGGAACGAAGACGAAATTTGCGTCCTAATAGCGCTTTTGTTCCACTACGTGAAAAACGCGCTAAAAAATCCGAAGATTAGCGCACCAAAATTGACAACTGATGTGAAAAACAATTTTGCGAAGTCATGCAATCCTGAAACAATTCGCCGTGTGTTACGGAAGGCAGGATACCATGGTCGAAATATGCGAAGAAAACCATTTGTTAGCAAAGTGAATCGCAAAAAGAGAATAGATTTTGCAAAAGAAAATGAAAAGCAGGACAGAAATTTTTGGAATTCCGTGATTTTTTCGGATGAAAGTAAATTCAACATCCACGGGTCAGATGGACACCAAAAGGTTTGGAGGAAAGCAAATGCAGCTCTAGAACCAAAGAACATGAGAGGAACTGTAAAACACGGTGGTGGTTTGATTATGGTTTGGGGTTGCATGGCAGCAACTGGAGTAGGAAATTTAGCTATAATCGACGGAATAATGAATCAATATAGCTATTTGAATATTTTAAAGAATAATCTAAGCCAAAGTGCTTCTAAATTGGGATTCGATGGATCCTTTACTTTCCAACAAGGTAATGATCCCAAACATACTGCTCGGGTTGTTCGGGAATGGCTGCTATATAACGTGCGAAAACAGGTAAAAACCCCACCGCAGTCACCTGATCTTAATCCCATTGAACACTTGTGGGATTATCTCGATCGCCAAATTAGAAAGCAAGAGATCAAAACTAAGAATGATCTACAAAAAGCCCTTTTGGAAAAGTGGCAGAAAATACCATCTTCTGTCACTCAAAATTTAGTATAAAATCAGTGCCATCTAGATTGAGAGCTGTTATTAAGGCCAAAGGCTATCCAAAAAATTACTAATTTTTTTGAAAAATTGTAAAATTTGCAATACTAATGTCTTTGTTTTTGTTTGCATACTTACTTTTATGATGTAAATTACATCCTATTTTAAGTTAAGCTCATATTACTAATTAAATATTTCTATTTTTTAAATATTTTTCATTTTGTAACTAAGCTAGATTTTTCAGCAATCAAAATATATCGTTAATTAGAAAACTTTAATATTGTAGGTCTGTTTTTTTTTCATAGGACATCATCACATACACTCTGCATACTTACTTTTGTGACTAAGTGTATGGTACGGGAATAATGCTCGACCACTTTAAATTTTCCAGATCATGATCTTATTAAGACAGAGTCGAGAAGGAAACGAGGCCCCCACCGAGGGCGAGGGCCTGGGCCCAGTTGGCCCATGCCTAAAGACGTCCCTGACTTACGTTGGATTTTCAGTAGCATCTAGGACTTGAACCCATGTCTTGAAACCGTCAGTCACGAATGCAGAGTCTGTTACTGTTAGTCATGTAGTATAGGATTAACGAATTAAGCTAAACGAGAGAATGTACATAAAGTGAAAAACTATAAGAAATGTGAGTTTATTCTAATGGCTATATTTAAAAGTCTTAAGTCCTACCTCTCATAGTTAATTTTTTTAAAAAAGGTTCAGGAAGAAAAATGTCTTAAGGGGACACAGTAAGTTTCATCTGATAAAAAACGGTCAAAAAATCAGATCTAATTTTTTAGCCTAAATTATTTATATATTTTCCTATAATCTCACAAAATTTGAAAGCTCTAAGTTAAAAAAAATCCAGAGTTATGATAACTTTTATGCAGTGCCGGTTTATCCACTGGACACTTCGGGCGGCGCCCAGGGGCCCGGATAAGCTGAACTTAACCAGGTTTTTTGATAATAAATTTCGATCAAGGGGGCCCGAAGATCTTCTGCGCCCAGGGCCGAAATGAGCTTAAACCGGCACTGCTTTTATGTCTGTTTTTATTCACATCCCAATGACAAATAAAAGCTTTAAACTGACTTATATAAAAAAAAAAGTAACTAGTCGGTCTTCGTTTAAAATGTTGTGACATTTTTTTTTCTGTTGTGCCAAATGTTTTGTGATATTTTTTTCTAACTTTTGCTACTAATACAAGTAACAAAAGTTGGTATGCGTTTTTAAATCAAAGGCATACTAATTTTTTTAAAAAAATAGTTGAGTTTAGAATTTATACATTTTTAAGGAATTTTCAATAAGCATTCATAAAAATGAGTATTTTACAAATATCACATTCATGTTACCACAAAATCCATACCAACTTTTATTATGTATATTTTGATGTAGATGCAAGTCAAATTTCATGAGTGTACGTCAAATTTTGAAAAGAAGTAGCATTTAAAAACCACTTCATAAATTTTAAATATTTTCCTTAAAATATTAATTACATAGTATTTTGAGCACAAAATCTGTTTTACATCATTCATACGCATAGGGGGCAACCAAAAAAAATTTGGAAAATCACTAAATTAAAAATTTTGTGTAAATCGTATTATGTCCCCGTAACTACAATATTTCCGAAAACACTTAACATACCTTCATACGCTTAATATATGCCTTCGTATGTATAATATACATCCCTTATAGCATACTGCATACTTAAAATTTAGAAAAATACTCTATAAATGGATAATATTCCCCTAAAACATGCAGAACCAAGCATATAAAAAATGAAACATAACCTTACTTTTAATGCAAAAAATACATTGGATTCAGACAATGGTAATTAATTTAATAAAAAATTATGCACAGTGTAATATATCTACATATTATTACTTATTTTTTCTAATGAAAAAAATATGTTTCAAGTTATAGTCATCATTTAGGTGAAAACAATCATAAATGCTTAATTTTTCCATCAAATTAGAGTAACATTCCAACTTCTGGTTAGATTGCGAAATTACAAATACATAAGAAAGTTAGAAAGAAATCAAAGCCGAGTCACAATTATATGCCATATGTTTACATAAGTGCTATAACTATCATAGAAAGTAATGGATCGAATAAAATTATTCTTCTCAGTAAAAGTATATTTATATTTTCAATAAAGATTATATCTATTTGCTTGAATATGACGCCTCTAAGAAAAGAGTAGCGTTGCTCATTAAATACAGAAAAAGTACAAATAAAATTATAGTTTAAAAAACTAAAAAACACGCTTTTATAATTAATCGAACTAAAAAGTAAAATTATTCGTAATATAAGAATAAAATGATTAAAGAGAAAATTAATGCCATCTTGGTAAAAGCGTGTTGTGCTCGATATAAATTGTTATAATTTCTTTTACTAGGTCTATTCCGAAATGCAGAGAGTGTAAAAATGTAGTACAAAGCACCCCACGCTTTACCACAAAGACATTTTCTCGCTAATCATTTTATTCTTATATTAAGAATTATTTTTTACTTTTTAGTTTGATTAACTATAAAAGCGTGTTAGTTTTTTAAAACTATAATTTATTTTTATTTTTTTGTTCGATCTACAATTAAAGAGTGTTTAAAGTATAAATTATTCTTCGTCTCATGATCGAGTCTTTATTTCCATTTTCAGAAAAACTGGGCAATTGTTCAAAAAAATGGTAAGAAATTACTGGACGCATCCTTCCCTTTCTCACATGTAAAAAACACTTTTTTTGTTTGTTGTATTTGTATATTAACTATGAGCGTTTTCGTTTTAGGGTTGTAATTCACTTTTAGTCGCCAAATCTGGAAATAGGATCTGATTAGTCGCCAAATCTGAATATAGGAAATCTTTAATCCCGATGATCCTGATCAGGACAATGGAACAAAATTATTAAATTATTGTATTGTCATCGATCCTTGACAAGTATTCAAAATTTCGAATTAATCTGACCTTTTAAACTGTGGGTAAAAATCGAGTTCAAAGATTCCGTTACATACAGGTGAAGCTAATAAAAGCGTCTCAATACAAAGAGCACTGGGACCTACATTTCGTAATAGCTTACAAATGTCATCTACTACTAATATTTTTCTATCAAAATCGTTTTATTTCGCTATTTTAAATCAAATTCTTTAAATGACTTGTATAAATGCTAATAGCTTTTTTAAAAAGCCAATCATTATCGCAAACATTTTTAATAATTTATATTTTTAATTTTATTTGAAAAATCCTTTGTTAACTTCGTATATTTGTGTCTCTTAAAACTTGGGCAATTAAAGATTTCATCATTGTTGAGAAATGCAACCTTTATGAAATGTGACCTACAGTTGACAAATGTAGTACAATTATAATATCGAGCAACAAGTGCCTACTATTTTCATCTTATGCTAATAAAAGAATACAAGAAAAAATTCATTCAAGTCAAATTCAAGGGGGAGAAATCAATCACCAAACATCATTCAAATAATCTTGTATCACATTCTTCGACAAAAAAGACAAATACGGAGGAAAACAGATTTCTTTGAATTACTCTACTTAAAGATTTAAGAGCTGATAACTCACTTTTCACACATTCATAGAATTTTATCGCCCCTAAACCCAAGTGAGTGTTTTCATTAACGTCTAATAAAGCAAAAGCGACGGACCTCGTAATTTTGAACCTCGGTCGAGTGACGAGGGCCACGTCTGGGAGCTGCCCCCCCCCCACCTTCTTCAAATTACCACTCCACGCCAACGCGAGAGATTAGTGTAGGTACTATATATTACAGTATGTATAAATATTGAAAATCTGATTTATAATTGAAATAGACAAGAAAACATATTTAGGAAAACTGAAAGTAACCCATACACAGTTGATGCGAGTATTAAGATTAATATCTTATTATTTTTATTAATATTATTTCATAAATTCTGAGGCTCTTATAGTTTTCGTGTCTTAAAATTAAGCTTTGCCACCTCTGATTGACGTACCGAAGCTCATTGTAGTCTGTTAAGTCACTCGCCAACTTTTTTTTTAAGACCGATAGCCCCGTTTCGATTAAGGCAGTGTTTCTCACACTCAGAACATTTTCGATCCAATTTTCGACCATTTCACCCCCCCCCCCTATATTAAAAATTTATTGAATACAGTAATAATGTTCTGTGACGATAAAGCTACAATACAACCTTGATTGTAAACCATACAAATCATCAAGATAAGAATTAAATTTTGTATATGTTACTTTGAAGTAATAGTTATTTTAAGTAAATTACTTTAAGCATTACATTACTTTTCCTCTGTCCACATTTATAAGTGTATTACATCAATGTAAATGGTTATTTTATTTTTTATAATGTCTGAATGTATTTTTGTTTGCTTCCTTTCAATAAATAAACAATTTCTTAATTTTTTTTTTTTTTTCGACTTTTCGATAAGCTCGCGCCTTCCACGTAAGGTTATCACGTACCCCTAGGCGAGGAGAGTCCCAGAGAATTCGCGAATTGCTGGATTAAGATCATAATCTTTGTTATAAAGGTACGGTTTGTTGAAAATTTAAAAAATTTATAAAAGTATAGCACATTTTATTTTGTCAGATTAAATTCAGAAAAGTTAATAGATCATTTAGCTTTATTTTGTCAGCCTGAAAATAATCCTAGGTGGTTTTATCCTGTCAATTTCGGTGCTGGTACAAAAGTCGCAAATTTTTAATTGGAAATTTCCCATTATCTAGTAAATTATTTAATAAAGATAGACTTGTTAATTCACAAACTAATAAGATCCCATTTAAGAAATCTATATAGACCCCAGTACCTATCTATACTTTTAAAAAAAATCTATACCCCTGTAATATAATTCTAAAAAAATCTTTTCACTACTATATATTCAATTCATAAATGGAATAAATACCAAATAAGCGAAGATCTTTCTAATTGCCTTCAATGACATAACCATAAATAATTTTACACAAAAGTAAAAATCAAAAACAAATATTTGGCTTACAAATATGTCGATCGTAATAATTAGATCACATTTGTTAAAAATCAAAAATGAGATAAATTTTTTCGATTACAATGTAATAGTTCTTTCAGGCCGAATTGAATGTACAGTAATCTTAGTAGCCTTAAAGATGCAAATTCCACAATCCAACTCAAGTCTCTTTCAGTTGACACCACCGTCAGTTCATTTCAGTTCAAAATACTTAATAGTTTGATTAATTGAGCAAAGGCAAATCAATTTGCACGTGCGCTTGTCAGATAACTATTTCAAATAAAGTTACTTGAAGAAATATAATAATAGAATCTTCAGGATAGTTCATCATGACTTATATTCGACTATATATATATATTATAGTACAAGTTAAATAAATATTCAGCTTAGCTTAAGCCGATAATGTTTTATAAATTTTGCTATTTAGATTCATGTTAACAAACGATATGTTGAACCAATTAAAATTCATCTGCCACTATCCTATAATCTTATTAGCAATAAGCGACATTTTCTATTTCAAGAAAAAACATTGAATATTGACCCTTTAATTTTTTTCAATCTGATTTTATGTTAGAATATATTTGAAATATTTCATCTTGAACTGAAAGAAATTCAAAAAAATAGTGATAGTGACCTTGGATATAAACAGTAAAATGTTTTTAACATGTTATTTCAAAATCTGTATAGCTTTAAAAGTATTAGTTAAATGAATGCCTTTATTATAATCAAATCTCTATGTTCATTCATTATCAGTCTCAAAAATAGATATTTGAATAACATATTCAGATGTATTCCATTCAATTTTTATGAAAAGTGAACTTTTAATCAAATTCTCTGTACACAGTTATCTAAAAAACTATTTCTCTCTTCCATCGTTGACAAAATTCCAGTCATTTTTGAACTTAATGCAATGCTATTCATTAGTGGTTTCTATGAATTCTCTCGAAACCATTAAACCAAGCAAACATTTCTATACTCTGCAAAACAACTAATTTTAAATTTAATAATTATGTAGAAAATTTTCGAATTTTTTTTATGAATAAAGTAATTAAGCATAAAAGTTTATAACGAATAAATAACATTTTTTTAGGTGAATTATAATTTCAGATGAGGGAAATATAATTATAAACTTTTTAACTGAAAACACTAAAGCATTATTTGATAAAAATTAAAAAATAAAAATTCAAATTGATATTTTTTGAATGTTTTTAAAAATCATATTTACTACCACGCAATTTCTTAATTTCTTGAAACATATTTAACATTAAAAGTAAAACTTAATAAATAAACAATTTCATTAAATAATTACATCAACCCTTTTACATCAAAACCTAAAAATTATGTGACCCCCTCCCTCCCCCTCCGTTTCTTCAGAACCTCCCCCACACAGGAAATATTTCCATTTCCTTCCCTCCCCAATTACCAACCCCCTATCCCCCTTATTTTCGAAAATCGATCAGTCAATAGAGCAAAGCCAATAAATGAGTAAAGTAGAAAAGGGGCTGTACTCACTTTTTTCTGATGGTACGGGGAATGGTGGTGATGGAGATTGGGTGGCGGGAACTGATCTCTGTAGTCGGGGTGGTGGAGACGGTGCCCCCTTGAGGCAGCTATGTCCACAGGAATGTGACTCACAAACTGAGTCATCGCCCCTTTCGAGAATCCCCAGGAGGTCGCTTGAT
Source organism: Trichonephila clavata (assembly GCA_019973975.1). Classification (NCBI taxonomy): domain Eukaryota; kingdom Metazoa; phylum Arthropoda; class Arachnida; order Araneae; family Nephilidae; genus Trichonephila; species Trichonephila clavata. The sequence goes on from BMAO01026595.1 coordinate 83,699, forward strand.
TCGGAAAATGAGTCAAAACACGGAAGTCACCATACTTTGGTTCCAGTAGATTTGAGATTAGATTTGATTCAGAGTTTCAGCAAAACCACTATCAGAAATTTTTCTACGAAGATTCAAACGCTTAAAGTTTGGTATAAATCGCTTTAATACTTGAATTGTATATCTGAAGGATGCACACACTAACAAATAGGATTTAGATTCTGTGAAGATTTGAGACTCGGTTCGATTTAAAATTCTTGAAGCACAATCAAAAATTTCGATTCAGGTATTCAAATACTGAGGCGTTTGTAAATATCAGTTTTATACTTTAAATGTTTGTCTTGGTGGACATAGCGAAACGAGGAGATAGTCACAATTTAGTTCTTGGATATTTCCACAATCAGATTTACAGAATTTTTGAAGGACTAAGAAGATTCCTTTGCAAAAATTTAGATGAAGTTTTAAGGAATGACTCAAAGCATACGAATAAGTCCCAAATCCTTTATCAGATTTCCAATGTATTGCTGTGTTAAATTCTCAAAGCAATGCAAGAGAAATTGCTCATAAAAGCTTGAATGTTGTTTTTCAAAAAATATCAGTCTGATTTCTTATAAGGGAAAATATTTGCATTTAAATCTTCAAGGGAAGTCTTTTGCAAAATTTATTTATAACTTGTTGAATACAGACATATGTTGACAAAAATAAAATTCAATTCAAATTAATGATGTATCACATAAGCAATTAATATCTCCAAGTTCTTGTGATTGAATGAAGTTTTCAGTTTTCAAATTCACATAAATGTAATAATATTAAAATTTAAATAATTAAAATCGTATCATACATTCGCTAAAATAATGAAGCAAAATTGGAATATCATTTTTTTTTATGTATATATAATTGTATTTCAAAATTTGCTTCTAGTGCAATGGCACTTATAGTTGATGTTATCGATATGCATCAGATGTAGAATTAAAATCGACGAAAAATTTGAGATTGCATTCAAATTTAAAAATTAATCAAATAGCTCCAAAAAATAAATACCTTTTTCGAACGAAAATGATCGGATTTCATTAAAATGTTTGATTCATAAACAGCAAATATTTAGCTCGGTGAAAAAATTATGAACAAGATAAGAATCCACTGAAATTTTTGCTGTAAAAAGCTAACTTCACTCTTCCCCAGTTGACAGTTCAGAGCACCATAAGTTCTATCATACATTGAAGTTGCTTCAAAACATTTGCAATTCGTCCATCGCAAATTCCAGGGGGATGTGATAGAAAAGGGGTTATCGAAGAAAAATTATAAATAACTCACCAAATACATGCCAACTTCGGTGTTTAGTTTGGGTTCCGGTTCTCTCAACAATGTCAGAAACGGGAGGTCTAGGGGGTGGTGATATTGGCGGGAGAGTGGGAGTCCATGGATATGGCCCGAAAGTGTTGGCCGGTAGCTGAGAGGGAGGGTTACGCAATTCTTAGCAAACCCAAAACGACGCCAAATGCCGCCAACGAGACTTCACGGGGAAATAAAGACGGTGGGAGGGATATGATGGTGAGGCTTAAAGGAAAAAAAATGCTTGTGCAGACAGAATTGGAACAGAAATTTGAAAGATCTGGAAATTAAATATGGTATCCAATGGAAAAAAACTTAATAGCTTTCGGGAAAAATGTCCTTATTTTTTGCAATTTTTTTTAAATGAAATTCTTTTATTGTAAAAGAAAAAAACAATGAGAACGAAGACAGGGAGGGATTAAATAATTATCAATGAAGACTTAAAAATAATGAAGATATTATTTTTCTCGCGTTGTTTCTATTTTAATATTTATATTTATATAAGGAATAATAGCCTTTGTTGCTCCATATCCCACAGAAAGAAAAAAAAACTGTAACTATATTCATATAAATGAATCTTCAAATATTTTTATTTAGTTCATTAAATTTCAATTCATAAATTATATTATTTACTATTGTATCCAAATATCTCGTATAATCAAGAATTTTTGCATCAGATTTATCAAGCTTTATTTTTACCACACATTTGATATAAATATAATATCAATTATGGAATATTGACGAATAGGAAGTAAAAAATTATGTTTGCTTTTATAAAAAAACAACTCCATTATACATCTATCTTAATTGAAATTCTAATACAAATTAATGCTCTAATTGATAAATATTTAATGTTCAGTGTGATATACATATAATCGATGTTTCCTTGTTCTATATATGTATTTTGAATATAAATAGATAAATATGAAATATTATAAAAAGAGTCAAATTGGAGGATCTCAAGATTTTGCTGTCTACTTTTTACTTTTGTGTCACATTCTTCACTATTATTTATTTATATCACACTTTTCACTATTATTACTCTGTTATCCATTTTTCACTATTATTTACTCTGTTATCCATTTTTCACTATTTTCCCATATTTATACATAATATTTTATTACTAATTCACTGAAAATTTTATTTCTTCCTGAGTTGTACTGTTTTATATGATGTTAAAATTAATATAGTTTTTCATAAAATTAGCCTTCCAATCTCTAATTTAGTTTTAATAGTGCTGATGTATAGGCTAGAAAGTTGCTGACAACTAAATGCCGAAACTGAAAAGAATTATTTACTTCATATATTCCATACATTCAAATTACCATAAAATACAAGGGCTTGCTGAATTAGAAATCACAACTTACATAAACAATATGTCATCTTATAAACAATTTTATAAATTACAACAGCACGATTAAAAAATCGGCTGATATGCCTGATCATGCATTTCGATTTTACATTCTAACTACTTTTTAGCCGGAATTGAATGAGTTCTAAGTAGAAATAGTATATTCATTCGACCATAATTCTCTAAATATTAATTCCTTATAAAGGGTGGTCCCGAATTTATGCGCTTTAAGGGTAGGTTCAGGATATTCTAACAATCAATTATTATATGGGACGCAAATAACGCGGTGAGGCACAAATACAAAAAATAAGAGACGAAAGGAAAAATAAAGTGTTTATTGAAAGCGTCGTTGACAAAAGTGTAAGGTTTACAAAAACTTTTCATAACTGTTCATTACACGAGCTATGAAGTCTAGTTGCTGCGCACATTGCAGTACCACTCACTGGCAGTCGGAAAAGATCGTCTGCCGGATTCCTAGCTTGTATTTGCTGAAAATGGAAGTAGCGCAAGCGATTTTTGTTTAATACTCTACAAACGGTCTGATGACTCACACTTACGTTATGAGTAACATCTCTTGTACTTGACTCTGGTCTATCAACCAAGATGCTTTCTTCCAGGCTTGGACTGCGTACAGCTCTTCGTCGACCAGCATCATGTATGGTGACATGGAACGAACGTGTTTCACGGAGTTGACGATGTAAACGCTGAAAAATTCTATAATCCGGAATTCGTCAATCAGGAAACTGCGCGTGATATATTCGTAGCGCAGCTCTTCCGTTACCATTTGCACGGCCGTACATGTAATGCATGTCTTCATTTTCGGCATACATAAAGTCTCCCATCGTAAGCACAATTGGGAATGGCACTTTCATCTACTGAGATGCATCATATTGAATGGCAGCTAGACATATACTGCCCTTACCGGCAACGCAACCAACAGATAACTACATCAGTCTATTTTTTTATTTCCCCTGTTTGCGCCTCACTGCGTTACTTGAGCCCATACTTTCCTATACAATAAATGATTGTTACAATGCCCTGTATCTATCTTTAAAGTTTGTACCAGGAATTCGGGACCACTCTGTATGGCTAGGATCACGGTAGCCAAGTGGTCAGATTCACGAACACAGGGCCCACATTGTCATGTTCTATGCTCTAGTCATGGTGCTCCTGAATACTCGCTGTGTGGAGGAACTGATGCCCGTTAAATCTATCAAAGATCAAAGTCTCTCCCATTGGTGTAGTGTAGAAGTTTGGAGACTGGGGTGCACACTCAAGAATCGTCTTCGTCTTTTAACCATGGTCCGTTGCCTATAGCCCTAATGTAATATTAAAAAATGGCGAATAAACATACACTCACTCAAGGTAAATTTCCAATAGTCGCAATAGTTCTGTGATTTTTTTTCTAATGAATTTTGCAATATTCCTCGGATAATATCGAGAGACCGATGACAGCAGTAAAAAAAAAATGATCATCAGAACAGATTGAACATCCGTCTCCTGTTTTCAACGTTTCAAAGAAATCACACTAGCACATTGCGCATAAAACAGGGTGAGAGAAATCTACCATGAAGTACTCTTTTCAAAGCAACCCTCCCAGATGAAAGGGCTCAGGTGTCGTCATCGTCACTTGACCATGGTTCAAAATTACGAGGTCCGTCGCCAAACGCCCTTGTGTAGCTGAACGGTGTAACGTTAATATTCACTCACTCACTTACCCAGATGGAAAGGCAACCCATTGATCGGATTTGAAGTGAACTGTATAGAAAATTGTGAATCCAAAGTGGCGTTTTCCCTTGTAATATGGGATAATAGCTTTTGTCGCTCCATGTCCCACAAAAATAATAACTGTAACTGTAACCTTGTAATATCCACTTCAAGGCATTTGGAAATATTCGGAGCATAAGGTACTAGCCAGGGCTCCAGATGTACAGTGATATCACTGTACGGAACTGAACTGAACTGAATTTGGAAATAAGGCTATTTGAATACAGAGTCAAAAATACAATGAATGTCTAAATTAATTCTCACGTGAAAAATGTATTTTCCATTTTACTGCCTTCGATAGCTTTCTGTACATGATATGTGCGGGTTCCGCTATCTTTAAATAATTCAAATGTATAATGAGGAACGAGTGAGAGTTACATTAACGTCGCACTATAAAGCTGCACCAGGGCTATTGATGACATACCTCGTAATTTTGAACCTCGGTCAATTGACGAGGATGACACTTAAACTGGAATTCCCTTCTCCGAACGTCCTCACCCCTCTAACGGGAGGACTTAGAGCTTTGACGGAGGATCGCGATAGCCTTGTGGCCAAGGAAACGGACTCGTGGCCGGCGTGTCATGAGTTCGAGCCTATAGCCGCTGAAAACCCACTGTGTAGGGGAGTGATGCACGTTAAATATGTCGAGAGCTCAAACGTCCTCCTGTTGGTGTGGTGTGGTAGTTAGGAGAGAGGGGGCTAGCTCAGGTGTCGTCCTCATTACTTGACCATGGTTCAAAATTACGAGGTTCGGTATAGCTGAAGAGTACGACGTTAATATCCACTCACTCACTTGAGCTTCGACAGATTTAACGTGCATCAGCCCCTCTACATGGAGCGTCTTCAGTAGCACAAACACTCAAACTCATAGCACGTCAGCCATATGATCATGACCATGAAAATATTTATACTTTTTAAAATAAATTATTGCTTTCGTTATTGGTGTATAATTCCGCGCACAAGTTTTCGTCGGTATCTAAATATTCTTGCATTTGAGTACTTCCACTGATTTTGACAAATTGAAATAATTCACATTTCCATCAGTAAAACTTTCTAAGGGCATTCGAAATTGGAGTTTCAAAATATGTCTTCTTAAAATAGATCTGAACACAGATTTGTAATATGAATATAACATCTTTGTTATCCACTGAATGGCATTCTCAACAGATTGACACATTTTGCAAGCTGATCGCTGTTTTGGCAAGCAGCTCTAAGCAAATAGTATTTTTACTTTTATTTATTTCCTTATATATATACCTCTATCTAATTTTTGAAACTTTTCAGTATTCCCTGAAAATAGGTAAATATATTAAGGTATGGTTCAGAAGGACCGAGATCAATAGAATTGTCCCTTAAACAAAGGTGTTTATTATACGGTCGCATACCTTATAGTAGATACTAATATTAACATTTCCTCAGGAATATGGAATATTATTGCAAATGATTAAAAATAGATATACGGAGGGGAAAATCGTATGTGAATTTGTAGTTCAATCTTCCCCTGTAACTATTTGATTTCGACATTGATTTGATATTCAACCATTAAGGGGGGGGATCACATTTAAATGAAATATTTCATTAACTTAAAAATTAAGTTTTTATTTTATAAGATTACTGCTATCCTCCTACAAATATCATAAAAACCCGATGCCAAACTTAGTTTGAAGAATATGATTAGGACATCTTTTTCAGCAACTTTATAGTACAATTATTATATGTTCTAACCATAATTAATCTTAATTTACTGGTTTATTGAAGCCACACTAGAAGCACAAACGTGGGTGAAATTGGTAACAGACTTCATATTTGTGAAGAACAGTCAAGTGACGAGGACGTCACTTGATTTAACACCCTCTTCACCAGGGGCGTCTTAAGTCATGGGCCAACTAAGCCAAAGGCCTCGAAGAGCTCGTCCCGCTCTCAAATCGGCCTCAATAAGACCATGATCCGAATAATTTTAACTGCCAAATTTTATCCCGGAATATATTCATCGAAAAACTGTGAATTTCGAACTGTGTGTTCATTGGCATCAGAGGTAAGACTGTATTATGATGCTAATGTCCATCGTCTGTGTCTAAACATACCACCATTACTCATTTAGTCCATAGATGATGGTCAGTCAAATCGGTTTGTCCCTTGGTTTGTGAGATTGTGACTCATGTTGTTGTTGTTTCTGATGCCACCTGTCTGACCGTGTCAGATCGAGGCCCACGAAATTCATCGTGGCATGGGGCTAGGTGTACGCCTGTCGTTAACTATTAGCTTTGAGCACCGTGCAGGTGACAGAACGATTTGGTTCTGTTCATACACGATAAATGGCGACACCACCTATCGCCACCTCCACAATTTAGGCGCGGAACTGGAGGGGACGGAAATATTCTCCAGCCCCCTGCACTCGTGGTTTCTGCTGTGATCGCCCACAGGACTTTCAGACGCACTGATTTAACGAGCACGTACTCCGTGTGTATTCGGAGGGTATTTGGCGGCATCGAGCATCGAACCCAGGCCTTCCAGTCTGGTGTCCGATGCTCTACCCACTAGGCTACCCACAACCCTCAATGTACATAAGAATGACTCATGTACATTCTTTTTATT